>JADWOT020000007.1:4934952-4999380 GCA_036345935.2 Taenia hydatigena
TTCTACCGATGTTGACCGGCTTAGTAATCTGGTGGAGGAATCAGCGTCGTCTTGAATCAGGACGCACGTTCGATCATTGCCATTGTAGATCCCGCTGGATCGACGCAGAGACTTGGTAGTTGCCTACAGAATGGTTGCAGGAATAGTCGACGAAGCTTTGAACCGATCACAGACTACGTGTATCCTTGCTCAAAATGAGCATGAAGTATCAACGAATCGAATTTGGCCTAAGAATAGCATTCAAATGTCTAATGGAGAAAGTACACAAACTTAGATGTGTCGGTAGGGGAGCTCATCGCACTCCATCTACCAAATGAAAGAGTGTAGCAACTTGTTGTGTTTTAGGCATCCAAGAGATTTTCAGACCATGCTGGAGGCCTCATGTCTTCCAGCATTACCTGGTTGATGTGGCAAGCTGAAGGCATCCATGTCGGTGGTGTGTGGCAAGTCTGTGCCATCCGATCGCAGGGACAACATGCGGCGGGGACAAGTGTGGCACTACGTGGGATCCCTCGCAAAGACAACTAAGGAAGGCGAATTATCTGCAAATAAAGGATTTGCCGTGCTACCTATAGGACTTCGATAATTAAAGTTAACACTTCTCTGTCAGCAGCACCACTTCCTCTGTTTATTAAGTATGCAATATGTCCTACTAGTATGCCTTCTTTTGCCTTCAGAGAAGTCTCGGAACGATGCAGCGCACTTTGTCCATTGCTCTTCATCACTTTACTGGGCTTGTGAATTGATCACCAACTCGGTCAGCAGGTTCCATTATTGCGGCATTATGTGCGATATGCTTCCCAATTAAGTGTTTTCGGCATAACCCTTCATTTGATTCGCACTTGCACCTTTTCAGCAATCAAGTTTAGTTACTTTATTCGTTCGTTTTATTTTTCAAATATACACTTTATGCCTTCAATTCATTTTTAATTTTCTATGTAACCTTAAATTTACGCTTTAAAATACATATTTTTCACCTCACTAGCAGTTTCCTAGCATATAACCACTAGCTCAATTCCTTAATTTTTTTCAACGCCGTATATTTGTTATACTTTACCAGTTTGTCCCTATTCGCCGCAAGCTATATTTACTATTTCACTTTTTCCTTTTTCACTATCCCTCTTTAAGGTCATTGGGCATTCGGCGGCGTTGCGAATGCTGTACCGGTCACTGGCCTGCATGCCAGGTCTCGAGCTGGTTGGGCGAAGAGAGTTACTGCTGTTGATTTCGCCTTACTTTACGTTTACGATTGTTTGTAACTTCGCCTGACCATAAGAATATGTGTGGGCCAATGTTTCATAGTGTTTGCGTTTAACACAATTTGTACTAGTTGACTGATGTGTGTTGCCTTTACTTATTACATACCTTTAGTGTTAAGGAATCTCCAATTGCGCAGTTGGTGCTGGAAGTAATGCTAACACCTTCCTATTGAGTTAGTTATTCCAATTTCTTTTTCCTTCGGTGTCTGGCGTTCATTTGATAGTGCATTTTGGTGGATTTTACATATTTCGCTGAGTTGCAGCGAGTGGGACGCATCGGGTGAAGAGTGTTTAATGTCGCATCTTTCCTTAAACAAGCTTTCGTTTTTGTAGCATTCTTCAGAGCTAGTGCGGTTATCCTCTTGCTATCCTGTTTTCTATTTGCCAATTTATGTCCTTTCGTAGATTAGTGGCCTTACTTTAGCGTATTGTTTTTGTCGTATTGTGGTTCCATCGTTTGCTGTGTGACAGGCGTCGTTGTGGCTGACGAGATCCGCTTTGTAAGGAGATAGAGAATCACTACAAAATCTATTGCGTTTTGAGCATTTTAACGCGTTTTGAGGTATTTCTCTTAATTTGTAATAAGACGTAAGACAAGGACTTATCAACTCAGGTCTTCTTTAAGCATACTGTTTTTCTGTAACCCTTCAAATGTTTAGTAACACTGCTTCCTTAGTCGTTATAATCTATTTGCGGGTTTGATTGCTACGCAGGAGGGTCTTTGGTTTTGTTTTAACATACCGCTCCACCGGCAGCACACAGAGGGTTTGTGCCTCTAAAGGAATCAGCACTGAGCCCACTCCCTTTTTTTCCTCCCCAGCCTTTTGATGACGTTTCGTCGCAGAGGGAACAGGACATAAAAACTCGTAGTTCTACGTCATTCCCAGCGTACTGCCATTGTTTCTTTGCACGTTCACGACACTACTGCTAATATGCTCCCATCTTTTTTTCGTAGCAAGATGACGCTGCCCATGTGGTCCTATCGTTTAAATACATTTCGTTGTTATCAACTTGTAGCTTTCAATGGAGTGGATATGTCTCCTATTACCCACGGGATTCGGTCATTCGCATTTGCACAAGCAAATGACAATCCGGCGGAGATGGCTTTAAGGTACATGGCTAAGAATTAGTTGTGCTCAGACTAATGCCTCTCTCTCTAGTGTTTGTCGGTTGGTTGTGAATTGCTGTGCTCTGCTGACTGACTGTCATTCGTAAATGATGTTTGGGTAAGTAGGATGGTAAGTGGGTGCCTTCATCTGCCGCTAATGCCAACGGTCAAAGCAGTGTAATTGTTTACGAAACAGACTGCACTATTGCCATTTGTTTTGTTTGTTTCATTGAGAAGGAAGTGACTGGCCAACGTTTACCTACTGCTTGCTCCATCGTTGTTGTCCTAGGTAGTCGGTGAGGAGGCGGTTGTGTATGGTGTTTTCAGTAGTAGAAAGAAGTGATTCTCTAGCACATGTAGTTCCTGTACGCGGTAAAGCGTCTTACTGTGCTCCGTCGATTGTCACTGCGGGCTGTTTGCGTGCCCTCACCAAACCTCTCCGGTGACCGGGGCAACCCATTTATTCAGTATTCCAATGGACGGTACCAATTGTTGTTGTTGGTGTGATTAAAATAAAGAATTTGACTCTCATTTGCCTACCATTTGTCGTGTTGCTAGCGAAAACCCTTTTTCACCCTCTCCCTCTATGCACTTCGTGTCGATCTACTTGTCTGCACAACCACTTATACACCGACCGATCGGCCTACCTGCGGGTTTCTTGATCCATCTACTAAACTCAGTACTACCTCCCTCTTCATCCATCCATCCATCTTCGTACTCTATTTTACCTTAGTGAGTGCATCAGGTGCCCTCAGAACATATACGCCACCGACCAGTCTACTGTCCTCACGGGCTACCCGAAAGTGCTGCAATCTTGCGCGTCAGAAACGCTTAGATATTGGATTTCCTAAAATGGACACACCAAACTGCCTTCGCGATGGGTGTGTCTTGTGTTCAGCGCTGTTGCTGCCATAGACTTTGCCTGTTAATGCTTAAAAATGCTTTAATTCTAACTTCTATCCTTCTCTTCCTTTCCTTAAATTTTCCAGCTACCGTTTGACTTTGAGTGCTGTCATCACTGAGTCGGTGGGTGGAAGAGTCTTGCCGAGATAGCAAATACCGGTCCAATGTAACCACAGGCCTAAGTGCTCAGTGCACTTTAGCCATCGTCTACCACTGCCCTCCCCTTCCTGCACTGTGAGTTGGTATAACTCCGTCTCCTCCTCCTCCTTCCTCTCCCCCGGCGGGCTCACCACCTGCACTCCAGTCACATAATGATGTCTCGACGGTCATTGTGTACTTTCTGTCGAGCAGCCTCACCCAGTAGTAGTGGATGCATTGGCTAGTTAATTGACAGCCTCAATCCTCTCTCAAAAGCCGCAACTTTAACTGTCTTCCATCGCCTATATTGCCTTGCCCACAAACAATGGTTTTGCTAACAATGATTTGTTGACAAGAAGTACACGCCATACCAAACATCAAAAGTAGCTCTGATCAGGAAAATAGAAGCCACCTGATTGCATTTGAACGTATACTTTACATCAGGTGGGAGTCGAATTCGTGAAAATAACGNTTACATACCTTTAGTGCTAAAGAATCTCCAATTGCGTAGTTAGTGCTGGAAGCAATGCTAACACCTTCCTATTGAGTTAGTTATTCCAATTCCTTTTTCCTTCGGTGTCTGGCGTTCATTTGATAGTGCATTTTGGTGGATTTTACATATTTCGCTGGGTTGCAGCGAGTGAGACACATCGGGTGAAGAGTGTTTAATGTCGTCTCTTTCCTTAAACAAGCTTTCGTTTTTGTAGCATTCTTCAGAGCTAGTGCGGTTATCCTCTTGCTATCCTGTTTTCCATTTGCCAATTTATGTCCTTTCGTAGATTAGTGGCCTTACTTTAGCGTATTGTTTTTGTCGTATTGTGGTTTCATCGTTTGCTGTGTGACAGGCGTCGTTGTGGCTGGCGAGATCCACTTTGTAAGGAGATAAAGAATCACTAAAAAATCTATTGCGTTTTGAGCATTTTACCGCATTTTGAGGAATTTCTCTTAATTTGTAATAAGACGTAAGACAAGGACTTATCAACTCAGGTCTTCTTTAAGCATGCTGTTTTTCTGTAACCCTTCAAATGTTTAGTAACATTGCTTCCTTAGTCGTTCTAATCTATTTGCGGGTTTAATTGCTACGCAGGAGGGTCTTTGGTTTTGGTTTAGCATATCGCTCCACCGGCAGCACACAGAGGGTTTGTGCCTCTGGAGGAATCGGCACTGAGCCCACTCCCTTTTTTCCCTCCCCAGCCTTTTGATGACGTTTCGTCGCAGAGGGAACGGGACATGAACAACTCGTAGTTCTACGTCATTCCCAGCGTACTGCCATTGTTTCTTTGCACGTTCACGACACTACTGCTAATATGCTTCCATCTTTTTTCGTAGCAAGACGACGCTGCCCATGTGGTCCTATCGTTTAAATACATTTCGTTGTTATTAATTTGTAGCCTTCAATGGAGTGGATATGTCTCCTATTACCCGCGGGATTCGGTCATTCGCATTTGCACAAGCAAATGACAATCGGGCTAGAATAGCTTTAAGGTACATGGCTAAGAATTAGTTGTGCTCAGACTAATGCCTCTCTCTCTAGTGTTTGTCGGTTGGTTGTGAATTGCTGTGCTCTGCTGACTGACTGTCATTCGTGGATGATGTTTGGGTAAGTAGGATGGTGGGTGGGTGCCTTCATCTGCCGCTAATGCCAACGGTCAAAGCAGTGTAATTGTTTACGAAACAGACTGCACTATTGCTATTTGTTTTGTCTGTTTCGTTGAGAAGGAAGTGACTGGCCAGCGTTTACCTACTGCTTGCTCCACTGTTGTTGTCCTAGGTAGTCGGTGAGGAGGCGATTGTGTATGGTGTTTTCAGTAGTAGAAAGAAGTGATTCTCTAGCACATGTAGTTCCTGTACGAGGTAAAGCGTCTTACTGTGCTCCGTCGATTGTCACTGCGGGCTGTTTGCGTGCCCTCGCCAAACCTCTTCGGTGACCGGGGCAACCCACTTATTCATTATTCCAATGGACGGTGCCAATTGTTGCCGTCGGTGCAATTAAAATAAGGCATTTGACTCTCATTTGCCTATTATTTGTCGTGTTGCTAACGAAGGCCCTTTTTCTCCCTCTCCCTCTATGCACTTCGTGTCAATCTACTTGTCTGCACAACCACTTATGCACCGACCGATCGGCCTACCTGCGGGTTCCTTGATCCATCTACTAAACTCAGTACTACCTCCCTCTTCATCCATCCATCCATCTTCGTACTCCATTTTACCTTAGCGAGTGCATCAGGTGCCCTCAGAACATATACGCCACCGACCAGTGTACTGTCCTCACGGGCTACCCGAAAGTGCTGCAATCTCGCAGGTCAGAACTGCTTAGATATTAGATTTCCTAAAATGGACACCTCTTTTACATTCTCTTCCTTTTCCATCTTGTTTCCCCTAAACTGCCTTCGTGGTGGGTGCATCTTGTGTTCAGCGCTGTTGCTGTCATAGACTTTGCCTGTTAATGCTTAAAAATGCCTTAATTCTAACTTCTATCCTTCTCTTCCTTTCCTTAAATTTTCCAGCTACCGTTTGACTTTGAGTGCTGTCTTCACTGAGTCGGTGGGTGGAAGAGTCTTGCCGAGATAGCAAATACCGGTCCAATGTAACCACAGGCCTAAGTGCTCAGTGCACTTTAGCCATCCTCTACCCCTGCCCTCCCCTTCCTGCACTGTTGGTTGGTATAACTCCGTCTCCTCCTCCTCCTTCCTCTCCCCCGGCGGGCTCACCACCTGCACTCCAGTCACATAATGATGTCTCGACGGTCATTGTGTACTTTCTTTCTGTCGAGCAGCCTCACCCAGTAGTAGTGGATGCGTTGACTAGTTAATTGACAGCCTCAATCCTCTCTCAAAAGCCTTGCCCACAAACAATGGTTTTGCTAACAATGATCTGTTGACAAGAAGTACACGCCATACAAAACAACAAGAGTAGCTCTGATCGGGAAAATGGAAGCCACCTGATTACATTTGAACGTGTTTTATATCAGATGGGAGTCGAATTCGTGTAGATAACGCACACTGGCATGGCTAGTACAGTTGCCGCTTTGTCCAAGGGTAGAAACTTATGGGTAGCATTTGGGAGCGCGAAGCCTCTTTTAGTCTAGGGAGCAGTGTCTGCACTCTTGCCCCAAATTCTGCCACTAGATTGCTCCAAACACAACGATGACTGGCACCGATGGAGGACACAGCCGTAGCGAATGGACCTGAACCCTCCCAGTGCCGCACCTCGGTAACTATTACGAGGTCCCATTCTGTGGGAAAGGTTGGCAATATCCCTTCTATGGACCCCATGCGGATAGCGCACACACAAATCACCTCTTACCAAACGTGTGCTCGTCATGGCATGGTTCATCCCCAGCAGAATGATGACGATGTCACGCTGCTTGATATAGGTCGGTTCAATCAATTTACCAAAACGCGAACGCATTGACAAACACCCATTCCTGAAAGGGAAGGCATAGGTATATTTCTCCACCGTAACGACAGCCTCAAAAATATAGAAATATGGATGCGCAAGATCACGGCTATATACATGGACCACCGACTCACCACTGACTTCAAATGATTCCCACCTTTCACTGCAATGATACCCAGTCTCAGTTTCCTGCCACATTTGCACATTAATTAGATTATGGTTATGAACGTGAGAGGGCCTTGAAACAATCCATTTTCAGTGCTACCTTGAGTCGGAAAGGAAAAGGTACCCACATTCGGTTATCATTGGCTCTCAACCGCTGGTGAATCTAGCTGCGAGCACAGTCGCGAGCACCAACCACAAATTCGGTTAAGACATTTGATGCATCAGCGGCGCGATTGATAAGAATTTGGAAATGATAAAGAAGAGCCACAAAAACTGTCAAATAAAATAAAAGCTGCACTAAAGCGCAAGCAAGAGCACGTTTTAACTGGCCTTGTAAACAAAAAGTATTAACACTATCGAAATCTTGAAATAGGTGAGATGCACTACAATATAACTGCGGCAAACTTGTGTTTTTATTTGAATTATGCCTACTTGTATTTTATGATTCCTGTAATGTTGTTTTAACATTTTCTTACTGAGTGAGTTACTTTGCTTCCACTTTTGATCTCCAAATTCACCCGAAATGACGTGAAGAAAATGCATCTGTTTGGATATTAGGTGTGGAGATATTCGAATCGCACGTCCATATCTGCAAACGTATTAGCCTCCAAACATTAAATTTTTGATCTAAAGGCAATGGCGTTCGCCTTTTGTTATAATTTGCATCAATTTTAAAGATTAGCCGTTGTCGTTACTTAAAATGGGCAATCACCACACTTAGACGATAAAGTTCGGTCAAGCTGGGATGTGCCATCAAAACATTAAGTGAGATTGACAAGAATGAACAAAGTCATGGTCCTTTTATTGTGTTGGCAGCATCTTGCTCAGCCCAACCTGTGGTGTAGCGGCTGCGGAATGATCGCTGAAAGGCGCACTTTCTTATGCGAGTGCAAGATCACTTAGCTTCTCTGCAGATTGTAGTTCTGCCTTGGTCACACGCCTTGGAGTCGAGATCAGTGGGTATTTACCACCTCCATGACTCAGAGGAACCGCTCATTAATTTACAGCGACACTACAGAGGAAATGGATAAAAGTAAAGGGACTGGATGGGAAGTCGCAATGTGGTTAGTTTTCCACATCAACAGAGCCTCGATTGGTTAACATTAATTGCAACTTAAAACATTTATCTTGCATATTCTAAGGACTACTGCTGCGCCTTTATTGGTTCTGCAAATGGAAGAAGTAATGATTAAATGGCTATGTGAATGAGGCGGCATGCAGATCAGATTTCTAGATTAGACAAACTGATAAGACTCCAGACCTTAAATATAGAAAATAGCCTACACTAAGAAGTCATTTTAAATTTAGAAGACCTGAGCAATTTAACAGCTACACGAAGGCCCCACTCAAAATAAGAGAACCCCTTAGCACCAGTATTGCTGCTGACCATACAGCCGTCCAGCGACCTGTCGATCCAAAGATTTTAGTCAATCTTTTGGTCTTAGTTGGTTTAAAACTAAGACAAAAAACAACGTTGTGAGTGAAGGAAGCAGACTGACCCAGCAGAATGCCACTGGGTGGTGGTGCATTTCATGAAGAAGAAGACCAATTTTTCTACTTTAATTTTAATTTTTAAGGACATGTCTATCCTGCAGCACAATATTAGTATTTTTTTTGCCAGAACCATGTGTCAAACCCTGACTTCTCTACTTGAACTCGCACGTCACGCGTGTGCGACATGAAAAATCAGCAATTTGTGATAGCCAGCAACGATACTACCAAGCTCATGCGTGCCAGGAAAGTCATCGATGATATTATTAATGACTTTACTTTATAGTTTTATGCACTGATGCATCAGACTTATCAATATTGAAACCAAGTCTTCTTTCCAATTCGTTTCCGAAATTTCCCATATCAATGCATCCCAAAAGCATTATTATTCCCGAATTTGTGTATGAACCGGACCCATGCCCATCCAGCTTTTCCTTTAAAGGTGAGATAAAAGTGGATTTTAAGCCAAAATTTGGGATTTGATTGCTTTCTTATCATCAGTGGCAATTACATGATATTGAGTACAAGTTGCAGCAGCACAAATCACCTTTCTTCATACTCGATGTGTTTGGTAGCTCAGCCCTTGTCGCTGTCGAAGCTAAGTTCTGAGGATATCATGTCAACACGAAGTGGCCTTAAAGATGAGACTAACTTGACATCTAATCCAGCCTTTCTTGGAATATGAAGGCATCTTAATGTTACCTAAGAGGTGTGCAGGCAAAGAGTTTGAATTAAGTGATATAATGGCCTGCCTGTTCCGGTGTGCTGTTGGCCGACACGTCAATTTGCCAACCTCAAGCTTAGATTAATGGACATCACTCTTGACTGTGAATTCAGCCCTTATGATACTGTCACACTGCTATCGTCGCTCTACTCACATCCATTCTCATTCTCTGAGCTATTCGTCAATTATCAAGAACATAGCATTTTTATCGTTTATCAAGCCTTTCACTCCCTCTACGTAGATTCATTGGGCGAAAATCGCGCATCGTTGCAGTCAGTTGTGCTAGACATTAAACTGGTTCTCGTAGCATAGTCTGAGATAGCATAATGCTACATCCTAAATCAAGGAACTCCTGCTTGATACTGCAATTTACAAACTCTGACGACTGTTCAGCGTTGGAACACGTCGTGTCTAGGACCCATTCAGCATACCTACATCTTATCAATGCATGTTATGCTAACTACTAATCCGTTCATCAGTTCCATTCCGGTTTTAACGACACTTCGCGATAACAGCTGCTCTATTTTCGGATTATGACAGTTCTTTTGCTTTGAGAATTAACCTGATAATTTCCAACTAATAAAACGGCAAATTGTGAATAAACTTAAAATAAAAGTCGAAATTACAATAATAATGCACGCATGTGTCTCATTGTTATACTTGTAACAAACGAGCATTTATTACATTGCTACATTAACTTGCGTGGACTATAAACGCTGCATTTTTGGATTTTTTCTCATTCACGACGCATTTTGTTCAAAGCGTTGCCGTTTACTGCTCAACCAGAACTACCGCACATTAATTATAATGCAACATTTAGGAAAGGAATACGAACTTTTGAAGGAGCATGTACCTACCGCATTGCCAGTTGAAACATGCATTAATGCCAAGAACAGGCGGATAAATTTAAACAAATTTCACCCAAACCGACTGGCAAGCATCAATGGGAACAGTCGCCCTAAACTTCCTATTAATTTTGATCGTAAATAACCTCAACATTAGTAGCAAATTTGTGTGCTCTGTATCAGTCCAGCAGCGGTCCAAGTTTGTAATCTAGAAAATGTTCTTACACACCCATGCGATGAACTGACTCCTGGCGCGGTGAAATGAAGTATGCGCATATTGCAACTACCTTTTACAAAACGCTATATTCTCAAACAATGACAGGGTGTGTGCTGCCGTCAGCTTTACTAACACCAATACATGAAGGCGATTCTTAAATAGTATTATTGTCTGCGATCGGCTCAGATGTTCAGAATATGTGATGGAACCTATACGGGTGTAAATTTTGAAGTCTTGCTTAGGGTGGACAGTCCAGAAAAGCTGTACTGAAAATCGTTGGATAGCGAAAGGAACTCACCTAGCAAACTTTACTATCAGTCATCGTTGACCCGCTTTCAAACACTTGGGTCGATTGTCTGAACATGTGAGGAGGGTTGTGTCTTTAGCATCGTCCTGGTGCGCTACTTCATTTGATATAATTTCCAGCAATAGCGACTACTGTACCACCTTTGACTTGTCACTAGTCGCCGTGAGCACTAGCAACACTACATCGTAAGCCAGTACTTCGTCCAAACTTGACGACCTAATCAGCTTTCATCCTTTGACGAAATGAAGAGCTTCCAGAAAGATCTGAATGCAGCTACTCAAAGAGAGCACATGAAACCTGTTTACAGAAATCGAGGTCTACAAGTGGTTTTTCCGTAGATATATTTGCTTAAGTCCATCTTGATTGACATTGATTGGATGCACTAGTTTGATTTTTAATGCATGCCTCAGTGATAAAAGATGCCTTTGCAACAACGTCAAGACTGCCATATTTACTATGATACAAATGCTTAGCTCGATACTGTTGCCCTTGATTAACTTAATTCGCAGTGGTGGGCTTCTGCCAAGTTTTGCAACGATTGCACAAATTTCTATTGTCATAAAATTTAAAATGAGGATTATTATGGCAAGTGTTTAAGTGATTTTCGTTTTAACACTTTCAATGCGGGATCCTACATCATTAGCAGCCTATAAATTGGTGAAAAATTACGCTTATTTGCAAATTGCGGCGCTTATTACTGCAAGCGTTTTAACTATGAAGCGACATCAACTTCCATAATTTATACTTAACTTTTCATTTAAAAATTCCGTCCTACTGATGTTAAAACTAATATTCGTGTCTATTCCTTTTTACTTTATGTGGAAAATGCACCCGCAAGATGATTTAGGGCTAATGAATCGGCCAGAAGGAGAAGAACTGGTTGGTAAGGCCATGCTTTCACTTATGAGATTACCCATCTTACAACCTTCCAGATTCTCCCTAGAGAAATGCGGCAACACTTGGCGTTACCAAAATGATTTTGAACAATACCCAACTTGAACTTGATTAATTAAATCATTCCAGCGCCAGCATACTCGTGGTGGCGTCGAGCTTAGTGTGTTGAAGTCTGTCATTTGCATGTGGGCATTCGTACTTGAAAGTAGAAGACTCTTGTGTGCATTTGCGTGTTTATTTGCGGTCGCGCTACAGACTTCCTGCTCTCGTCTAAAGCATCTTCTGCATTAGAGCCGCTAGTGGCCTCCAGGATCCCCAAGCCATGACTACATTAGCTGGCACTTCGCGTAGGCTTGTAGACATGCGATTCAAAAATGGCTTAGCTTAATCCTTAGAAGTCGATTAGCTGAAAGTTTATGTTGTAAATCAAAGCTGTAATGGGTAGTGTGAACCTTTTCTGCATATTTGCGTTTCCATTATTCAGAGAGCTTTTCCAGAGGCTGCGAATATTCAAATGGGTTTCGTCAACCAATCGCGATGATAGACTGACTAGTTGTGGAAATCATGCTTGGCCAATCAAAAGAATCCGAATGCGAACGGTACGAGCAAGAAATTTTCATTTGGGAAATGAGGCTAATAGCGCTTGACTTGGTCACCGCCCTACTTTCTGGCGTCCCTGATGATTACAGAGCCCTAGTTAATACATCCTACGATGTCAAAGTACAGCCACGAGTGCTTTCGTTAGATGCCATGTCATGCGTGGTAATGTGCAGTGAATGTGCGTGCAGCATTGCTGTCCATGTCGAGACTGAGGTAAGTTGGACCGATCGGTTTGCATTGTAAAAGAATCATACCTTTACCGCTCTTGAAAAATTCAGGCTAGTAAAATAAATCTGTGCAGTTTCTAACGTCAGAAATAATTTATTAGTAAATTCAGGAGCTAGTTCGTGGCAAACTGATGTTCTTGTATATTTTAGCAAAGTACTTTGCACTTTTTTGGTCCTGCAGATATTTGGATGCACTAAATCACTCATTTTTGGTCCCCTATGATATATCTACCCGAATAAATCTCTTCAATTCAAAATTATGGTCATCGAAAACAACTTATAGTGGTCAGATTTTGTGATAGCCTATTTGTACGCCTTCACAATCTGTGTATATTAGAATCTTTAAAACAAATGACGCTTTATTATTTACTTAAAAATCTAGACACTAGGTTAGGCCGGAAGCAAACACAGAATTCTTAAATGTTTACACTTCTCATGGATGTATTAATTCCTGCAAAATGCGTAGTGCTCCCTTTTGATTAATTAGGGCTTGTTTCATTTTAATGGCATTTAAGGGCAAATGCAAACTCTATACGGGAGTGACTTTTGAGCCACAGCTGGTAAAGGAGAAAGATGGAGCTACGACCTTCGTCAGATTGCGTAAGTTTTACATTTTCGTGTCGGTATATAAATAACGTTTCGCTTAACGTTAATTATGTTGCCACAACACCTGCACCTGATCCCCCTTGAACTCATTTCAACTGTTCTTATCTTGGATTTGTATTTCCTTTCCATCGCATCTATTGTACGTGTGTAAATACCATTTTGTAGTAAACTTAAAGGTGATTCTACTGCAAGTGGGTGAGGAGGTGTGCGGTGGATAAAGGTTGACGTTCATAACGGCAAACACAATGGCGTAAGATTGGGGCATTACAGCAGTGCGTTTAATAGGCAAACGAAAAAGAGGAGTAGCCATTTATCAATGGTAGAATAGAGCTAACATGCAACCAGAGTAAAAGCATTTAACAATGGCGAATATAACCAGAGTTTGCACATGCATAACAGGTGATATTTTGTGACAATATAACCAAAAATTTGCATAGAGTAGCCGTACATATCACCATGCGATGCATTCTCATGCACAAAGTAAAAATGACAGAACCTGGAAACTGTGGCAATCACGACATTATTGCGCAACCCAAGTTTCAGAAGTTAAGTTTTGCATTGTTCCAAAGCAGTTTTAAAAACAGTTATGCCAAATCCAAAAGTGTTTGGTGACGTCAAAGGCGGACTACTGAATACGGAAAGGTAAATATTAGACTAAATGGGTTTCTTTAGAGATCGATTCACACGGATTCCTGCATTCATATAGATGCATACATAAGAGAGCAAGTCTCGGGACACATGTAAAAGCGTGACATAATTGATTCGTGAAAAAAATCTTGGTAATGTACGAGCATTGCACGAACCATTTAACATTATCCTAGCTGAACGAACAATTGTGAAAAAACATACGACATAAGGGTATCTCCAGAAACCTACCTTTGAAGTTCTTGTGCCCTGGATGATAAATAGTGCTGTAGATGGTTAATTTGTTTGGTCGAACTCATGATATTAAAGTACTTCTGAAATAAAATGTTTGCTCTACTAAAGAGCTTCATCTTAAACGCCTGCTGGATAGCAATTTTATAAGAAATAAATCCAAAGCAGTGCGTACCATTATTTGTAAAATTAGCGCTGTCACACAAAAAGGGTAATTTTCATCCCTAGAAGCATGCGCGTGAAGATGCCGAGTTCAGTATGTAGAAGGCTACTATTTGAGCGTGGGTATTCGTATTCAAAAAACAAAAGACCCTTGTGTGTATGCGTGCGCTTGTTTGCGGTCGCGTCACAGACTTCTTGCACTCGTCCAAAGTTTCTTCTGCATTAGAGCCGCTGGTGGCCTGCAGGATCACTAAGCCAAGACCACTTCGGATGGCACTTCGCGCAGGCGAAGATAGGCATTTCGGACGAAGTAGGAGGAAATGTTTCTAGTTCTGCGAATTTCGCATCACGCCACAACCATCGCTTTTCCAAAATGAAGGTTGATTTGCAGTATAAAACCTTCGTTGGCAGACTAGAAAATAATTAAATACAATTTATTAGGTTTAATCTCGCTGCTCAGATCGTGTTTAATCGAGTAAAAATGTGCATGAAAAGTGCGACTCTGGAGTGAGAACTAGCACTAACACTAGAAGTTTTGTTTGTAGAACAAGGAAATTTCTATTGAATAAATAAACCAAAATGTGAATGAAGAGACTCTGCCTAATCTCTCATCACTTGTGGGTAGCTGCTATTCTATATAAGGTTGTAAATTGAATAGATGGTAGTTTTCCGGTGCGAAGTGCTGACTGTTTCCGTGAGGTCCATAAGTCGGTCAACAACACAGAACGTTTGGATTGTGAAATCATTTGTTAAGGCCAATTTATGGTTCAGTTAAGCACAGTTTAATTAAGTTTAGATGAGCTTATCGTCCTAGGTCTTTTTTGCCAGAGAAGGTTCTATATGTTTGCCTATTGATGGCTCCATCCTGTTTCTTATGTGTAGCCAAAGTAGAAGGTGGCGAGAACAGGAATTGCCTCACCGCAGCTACGTCTCAATTAAAGCCACGTCGACCTTATCCATTTGCTGATTTACGAGCCAAAGTACTACAACTCGTTCTACAATGTGGCTGTGGAACCAATGAGGGATTTAAGCGGCATTTTTAAATGCATTGAGATGGTTAATATACTGAACACCAGCATGCCAGTGCATGTGGTTACAATGCGTAGTACCCTACTTCTACCCGTAATGGCATTTCCAACGCTAAAACCTGGAAGAAACTACAATATCATGACTAAGTTATTTTTAGTGCTCATTACATTGCAGTTGGTAGTTAAGTTATGTGAATGCATTACGCGTCGCTAAAACTAGCAAATCTGCCTTAAGTTCTGCGGTCTTTGCAGTCACCAACGCCTACCTGCAGGTGATTCTCGGCTAAATTTTTGCGTAGTCTAGCTGCTGGTTTATTGATTAATCTACGTGCAATGGCTCGGTTCGTATCCTGCGTTCCTTGAGCAATTCTTTTACTGCGGGTCCTTATGAAACAGAAAATGCACCATTTACCACTTTATCCTTGTTTACTTAGCAACATTGTGACTTCTCCTACCAAGCAACACCCAGATGGCGAATATAGAAGTGCATTGCGCTTGCTTAATTCTTGTGAGTTTTACTTCGATAATAATGACCTGACAGTGTTACTCCTATGAGCTGAAATTCGACTGGTTTCACAGTTGTTCTTCCACAATGAAGTCAAGCTACCTAACATCCAAATATCTGGCTGCTCTGCAAAATGCATTAGAAATTAGGGGCATGTAGATACAAGCCGAATGACCGGAAGGGACCACTAAAGAAGCCTGTTGCGCCGACGCCTCACTTCAATAAAGGGACGAGAGTTGTGACCTGATAAAACAACTTGTTCATGTCAATTTTACTGTATCTTACATGATTAAGGCAAACACTTGTGCTTTTATCACAAAAAGGAAGTCAAGCGCGTATGGCCATTAAACCGCGGTGGGTCGTTTTCTCCGCATGCTATGATGCGCTTTCTAATGGAATCAACTCTCATCTGATTCGCATTTAACGATGGATATCCATCAGGAGGGTTGGAAGGATGCAGTCCTGAATTTGGTAATTGCTGCACTTGTATGCTCGCTAAGGGGTAAATGGGGTGTTCACCATTGTCCTGCATTAGCTAAATATGCATGGGACGCGAGATGCATCCAATGCATCAAATCCACCATAAACCGGACACAGTGGCGGATCTTTTCTCTTTTCAAATTACGTAGTTTAGACTACTGAGGAGGATAATGAAATGAGTAATGGAAATTGCACTCAATGAAATTTCGCCATCACAGAATTATTTTCCTTATTGAAAGATACCGTGAATCAGCTACCCAGAAGTAGTTGAACGCTAACGAATGGGTTCCATTTTTCAATTGGAGTTTCGAATATAATGCCATTTGACAGTATAAATCACAAGTTCAGCCTCACCGTAAGTAAAGGGTTGATTTGGCTTCTTCACTAACTTACTGGCAGCAGAATTTGCCCTTATAGACGTCTACGAAAGAAAGGTCTCCCCTTCGCCACACGCGCCGTAGAATATCAGCCATGAGTGGCCAAGGGGCAAGTGGGGCTGCAAAACAAGTCCTAGGAGAAGTCTTGATATCCAATTCATCATTTACACCCAAGCATTAAAAAATCACTCTGTGACCAAAAAAATTCACGAGAAAACCAAAAAGATACCAAGTAAGTCCCCCAATCGTTCTCAGAGCTAGTTGTGCTGTGTGATATATTTCAACAGAAACGTTAACTAATTTAGCCAACTCAGTGCCCATGGAAGACTAAACAATTGGTTTAACTGGCCTTAGGCCATTAAGATACCGGCTGGGAGAATTCGTATTTAGTAAATTATGAGCCATGAGCTTGCACCGAGCAGAAATATCAAAGTTTGTCTGCAATGGGTCAGCTTGATATGGCATTTACAAAGTCATTGTGTGAACAAGGGAGCATTTCACACAAGCGTTAAGTTCCAACCCAATGCTGTGTGGACACTAGGCATAAACTTGGCCTGCCACCAGTTGCATTACCATTTGGAAGTCCATTTGCCCCTCTTAAGAGCTCTAAGCACGATGTATGTAGCAGTGAAAATGATGGATTCGAAGTGTTTTATCCATTTTCATGTGAAGAGCAAACAGGTTTGGTTAGGCTATGTACATTTGCAAGATTTCAAATCGTATTTGGTGGGAACCGTTTTGCATTCGGAAACTCACTTCTTTCTTTTTCGAGTTGTCATCCGTTTCTTATAAGCCTTGCGTTCGCTGCATGTTTGTCGTTCATAATTTCTACCTGAGATGATAAATTTGCCTTATAAATAGCATGACCTTGTGAAGTGATGTTGCTATGTTCAAATTCAATCCTACATAACGAATAAAATGCTTAAGAGTTGGGAACGGAAAAAGCCACTTCGCATTCTACCCAATTTATCGACTTGTAGACTGCCTCAAATGCAGTGTTAATCACGGATGCATTAATACTGATGATGCATAGGTAACAATGCGCGTAGCAGAAAGCGGTCAGAGTAGTCTGCGCACTACCAATTGCCGATAAGTATGAAGTGAACCAGTTCAGATCCCATTAATCAAGTAGGGCTGGCAAAGGAGATTAGAAGTGCACGGCATGGCGGAAAATGCAGGAATCAACTTCTTAGGCGAGCAGGATTTGAACCTGCGCGGGGAGTCTCCAATGGAATCCGAGTCCATCGCTTTAACCACTCGACCATCGCGACACGGCGCCGCCCATTTCTTAATTTGGTACTTTAGAGGACAAAGAGTGTGTAAAGTGAGACTGAGCTTGCGACCCTCAGACTGTGTGTCTGGCGCGCTGACCAACTACCGATTTTCCCGTTAGCATGCAATGACGTATTTCCGTTAATCACCGTTTCAAGTTTAATTCTGCGGGCTAGTGGATGGGTTCTTTGACGCATTCGATAAGGTAGTATTGAACTAAGGAAAACATCATACTAAGATTTCCACTTTCAAACAAGAGAGCTGAAGGATTCTGTATGGGGCCACCACCCGGCAACCAAGTCACCAAAGGAACCCAGATGTAACTCATCTAATCCAGCTGTGGACTTAATGCCACAAAATAATTTAGAGAAACGGGCACGGAAAACCTTGCAATAAACGCCACCTTCCACGTCCTCAATTATCACCTGAGACGCAACCCATGGATGACCGCGAAGAACTTGCGCATACATTAGATTTAGTTCACAATACTTTAATCTGTTATTGGATCCTCACATTCCTTTTCATACTCATTAAAACACTTCACTGTTTAGTAAAACTTATGTCACTTATTTCCAAAATATTTGCTTAAATTTAAGATAGATGAAAATAAATGTACAGGTGTGCTTGTATCGTGCACCTCAACGTGGAAAGAAATGCGGGAAACAATATTTGAAACCAATGTTTTCTTTGGATCGGTGGCAAAATGATACACAGGTAATGGAGGGATGGGGATTTGTTTTGCCACTCGATCATTCAAATCAACGTACGCAGGTTCAGACCATAGGCTGTGCTACCTAAACAGGATCGGTAAGGTGATTTCTTGTGGGTATGGAAGCGTGCAAAGACCATAATGCCGATATCTTCATAGTAAAAGCCTTTCATTTTTCGGAGTGCAAGCGAGTTAGTTTGCGGAAGATTATTTGTTCAAAGTGACGGACATTTTGTGGTTTAAAAAGTTTTGTTCTTTTAATAAATAAAGCGCGTAGAGATAATTTGCATTTTTTACTGTACCTTGTGGATTGGGCTTTATTAGTCTGGTCAGGAGGCCCTTCATAGTCCTGTGCGCTGGCAGCATTTTGGCTAGATATGGCTCTCTAGCATAAAGGGACAGCGCCACTGGTGATGAAGGAATATGCTTATATGTCTAGGCTAGAAATACGTGAAACCACATAAACACTAACTGGTGGAGAAAAGCAGAGGTTAAATGTTGGCTTTGGTTGATGCTTAAGCATTTTTAGCTCGAATAACCTCGCGGAGATGTGTGAATAATTGAAACGAATCTACAGCCATCACAGCAGCTTCTGGTTGCAAGATTTGAAGCAATATGACCAGCAATTATTTGATCCCAAGGAAATCTTGTTGACGAGGTTTAGGTAGGTATTTTTAACAAGGGCTTAACATGAAGCCCTGAAGACAAATGAATGATAAGGCGAGAATATTTTTAACAAACCAAATGGATAAATGCATTGTAGGAAACCAGACCTAAAACGAAACTTAATAAATGTCAGTTGGGTGCTTTTTGAAGACCGAAGATGGATGTGACTTCGTCTCAGCGCATGTGTGACACGCTGAGATTTTTCTGATGAGAAAGAGCAGCATAGTAGTCTGTCAGGGCATGTATTGGCGACGATAGGTTAGAATCAAGGTCATTGGCTTGGTCTGGGATACCAGGATGCTCAGAGGAGACATAAAAGCTGAGTTCCGTTTGTGACTTGTTGCCCAAATCGAAAATCAAGCAACCGTTTAAAGCATTCATGCGCTCAAATAGTGACAATTAAGACCCTATGCAGCCGAATATTTTAGCTGGGTTTATGCAGCAGTGAGATTGCTCTCAAAGACGTCAAAGTTAAATGTCTGTGTTGCATTTACTTATGAACGCACAGAAGGCTTATAAAGGAAGTGAAAAAGAGAGAGGATCATGGCAACAGGCTAATAAAAGGATAAGGTGAACAATATCCTAGAAAGTTTTAAGATACAAGCATTGGGCGCTTGATAAAATCAAAGTCAGTTTTACAGCCATTAGCGGCCGAAAACCGAGAACACATGCCATCAGTCAAGCAGGTTTATATAGACGACGAAATAATTCGGTTTACATTTAGTTTACGAGGCGAAATTATGGAATTTTAAATAGATGGTTACTGTAGCATTGCAATGACCTGTTGCCCTTGGTTCTACGACAGCTGTGGTTTTCAGTTAGCGTTAATTATTTGTCCACAAGCTTAAAGTTTAGTTTGAAATTGATGTTAAAAGAATGGGCCAACGTAACAGCTCATCTCACCAGGAGGGCTTAAAAGTACTCTAAGAGCAATGCAAAATTTAATCTAACACAATAGGGAATTCATTTCAATTAAGCCATTTTTAAATATTTTATAATCCATTACTCTTCAAAGCGAAACCAATGAGTACATTGCCAAAGCACCTCTACGGCTTCCTTGGAAAATCGCAGGATTTAAAGATGCGTGCAACGTGGGTTCTGTTCTTTTGTCTGGTTTTCTGTTTCAAAGCTATTTCTTTTGCCATTTTTATTGCTTCTTAGGTTTTCCAATGCATAGGGATGCTTAATATTTATCAGCGGTAAATTTTGCGTGCACAAAAATCAAGTTATGCGTGTACCAATGCGAGAATCTCAGCCGCATATTCTGTAACAATTTGGTGCAAATTCACCAAACCTTGCTGTGTGCAATAAAACCCAGTCATTCCCTGAACGCTCAGAGCCACTTGATTGAGGTAAGTAAATCAGAGCGCCCTGCCGCTATTAATGGTGGGGACGAAGAACTATGAAGTTAAAAGAAGCAACAATGCACGAGCCCCTTGATCATCGCCTTATTTCGAGGTTTCAATATTGTTGCGTGACAAAAACGCCCTTTGATAGAAACTGCAATATTGAGGTGAAATGGGCATTTTATGTTTCCCTGCGTTAATGCCAAAGTGCGTTGGTTCTAAACATGTTAATTATAAAGCAGCAGTCACTAGGAACCTTAGATAGGTCGTTGAAGTGGCTGCTAGTGCTGCCATGTGCTGCTCGCATTTCAGCCAAAAAATTAGTCACCATACTGGCGGTCTACTCTTCAACTTTCCAATCCTTTCGTTTTTAAATTAGAAATGCCATATCCAATTGCACTGAAACTGCTTCTCCCTGCCACCTGATTAAATTCACACATTGCGACCCCTCTCAACGCATTTACAATGGGTTGGAGTAACAAGGAAGCTTCGTCTATCGTGTTAAACGATTCGGAGGGGACTTTTATCCGTGGCTTGGGACCTGGTGGTCAGACCCATTAACAAGGCCGCCAATTGCCATAGTGGCCACGGATTCGTCATTAGCAAGTCTATCCACTGCTTGTTACTTCAAAATAGTTGGTCCGAAGACGTTCTAAACAAGCATCACGGTAGCTAAGTTTCTTTTGCTAGCTTTCCAATTGCTGCCGTTTTGCGTGGGTGCGAATGTAAAAATAGAGTCAAACTTTGGGAGGCGCGGAAGACCAATAGGGCACTCACTTAACTCCCAGCGGTAGTCATGGACATGACAACAGATAAATGCTGGAATTACATTTATTAACGTAGACCTAACTGAAGAGGGGACCTGAATACGCACGGCAGCCAAACCTTCCAAAAATTACCCACTTTCTTATTCAGGACGTCAGGATTCGTTAGCCTTCAGCTCAAAGAAGCGTTTTATTAACAGCAAAACGCAACTGACTTTATTGACCTTGGATTGAGACGAGCTTTCCTTTGCGATCTTTGTTGAAAGTGCTTTGGGGTCAGGAAGGCAATAAAAGTTAACTCCTCAAGGAAGTCCAGTGTTGAGGCTATCGCCCTGCTATCAAAGAGGTTCACCCACGGCTTGATTGAGTAGATCTGCTTTACTGTTTTGGACAAGATAGCCGGTATGCGTATGGAATGCAACAAAATGACTTGATTCCAATCCTCACTGGTAGCAGCGGGAAGCTAATCCGATCTTGAGGGTCATCCATTCTGATTTCTATCGTTGAGGCTGATGGATTACATACGCTACGATTGGCGAGCCGCTGACGACCCATAACAGGGTGGCTGACAACGACGTTGTCTATAATCGGCAGCTACCCAACCTCCACTTTCCGCTAGAAAGCTATTAACTACCGAAGCAACATAGTCGTTACCACCTTGAAAAATCGCTGTTGAGTTGTCTTACCGTTTATGCGTAAAGTCGTCAGCAATGTTAACGTGCGCGTGAGTCTATCAGTAGAGAGCTGGGTTAGATCCCTTACCCGGTTCGCAAAGCTGAATTTTGGCATATTTTCTAGCGTCTGGCCGTAGACGAACGCAATAGTCAGCAAAGATCCTCGTCCCTGAACCCGAGTCCAAATCGAAAGATGGGTGACGGCTTGGCAAGATATCACTTTAGTCGTATAAAATTTAATGTCTGGTACGAATCGCTCATAAGTGTTTTCAATTTAACACCGAGTACGTTGCGATGCCTGAGACACGAGGTTAGTTATGTCTCGGTCTCGGTAATGCGCACTTAGTCGACCGCTTTGCATTGGCTGAGCAAACTAGCCTGTGGGCTACGCCAGAGGTCATGGTCCTTCTCTGTAAGCCAAGTGTCGATACTCCGCCTGAGGGCCACACCATCATTGGTGTGCAAGAGAGCTTACATGTTATCTTAAAACAAAGAAAATCACATTGAAGCAGTGTTTGGAGGAAGCATGCATATTAACATTTATATTTGGTTCCACAAATTCGTGCATATTGAGTGTAAATATGTGCATAACCACTTGTTCAAATTCGTATTGGATTTATTACACTTAAAGGCACACAGGTTAGGCATTGGTGCAATATTTTAGCAAAATGATTTTAATCTTATGCAGGCGTGGATAATTTAGAACCTTTGCAGCACATCTAAGTGCGCACTTGTGCTCACGTATAAAGCAACAAGCTTCTTCCTCTATTTGTCCACACTCTGCGACCACGCACGCTTTTAGACACTTGGCACTACCGCAAAAGAATTAATACATCGTTGAACGGGACACCCTTGGTGGGACTCGAACCCACAATCTTCAACTTAGTAGGCAGACGTCTCATCTAGCAGGGCACGCGGGCTGGATCCTCGGCTATATAAGCACTTAACCTAATTATCTTGCCAAGGATGGATACCCACCCAACTGCACAATGTTTTTAGTTCTTTATCCTACTACCTTATCAATTCTACCACCCAAGTAGTGCGGCAAAACAGCTTTCGGCCCAGTTTACATCACTCCTCCCCATTCCCATAGGCTTCACTATTTTTTCCTCAATATTTGACCTTTCGAAATATTCATTCCCCATTTTACGTTCTGGGTGCCCTTCGCACCTTTCCACGCCCTTTGTTTACTTCACATGTCTTCTCAGTGCCTACATTTTGCGCTCCCCTATCACGTCATTTTCATAGCTAATTTTAATATGTTGGTCCTTTTGTCAATCTTTCGCAACCTCTAGCAAGCATGAGTGGTCGCAGCTTAGTCAAACAAAGCATGTTTCGGATCTCACCACTTGTAGGCTGATCGTACTTCTCCAATGCTTGCGCCTGCTTGAATATATTATCAAATTGTGTTGCTGTAAACGTATGACACCACGACTCCGCAAGCTATGCCTTGAGGAAACCAAGGCCTACTCAGTTAACCAGCCAGAACACCACTTAAGTTTGAAGATAGACCAAGCGCACACGCTTAAAATTGTGGTTAATTGTTAACTTAAGGCAACAACAGGGTCCAATGGTTCTGCGGTATGCCTTTGTCTTGAGGTGCAAAAGTTATCGGACCCAAATTTTGGTTGAACCCGACACCTGATTTGTACTTGGTAGTTATCTGGTAAACGCGTCTTAAAGTTCTTGGATCACTGCTTAGTTAGATTTTTGTTGGTCGCTACTTTATCTGAAGCTCTTTGGAAGCGATTCCCCTTTACATCCTGCCATTTGCACAAACAGGACTAAAATTGCTATTCAGGGTCATCAAGTTGATTGTAAAAATGACTTTCTTCGATGTTAACTTACCGATATTATTGCAAAATAAGATCAATTAAGCTTTACATTTGATCCAAATTTCATTCCTGATCAACCTTAGATGATTATTACGTACAGTTGCCTGCACACCTTCTAATATTTGAGTGAACAGGTGGTTATTGCGTCAAAACCAAACGTCTGGGAGTGCCTTTCTTACCGATTGGGGAGGCCAATCAGGTAGGGGTGACAAAGTCGTGACTGACGTGTCATGCCAAACATTGAGTGAGG
Organism: Taenia hydatigena; assembly: GCA_036345935.2. Lineage (NCBI taxonomy): Eukaryota > Metazoa > Platyhelminthes > Cestoda > Cyclophyllidea > Taeniidae > Taenia > Taenia hydatigena. Next base: position 4,958,780 of record JADWOT020000007.1, read on the forward strand.
GCTGCGGCATCCTCTCTCTAAAGGGCTGGATAAGATAACCACACCCGAGGCGTGTGTGCGCCAGTGTCAATGTCTGGCCGGTCACTGCGCCTCGTCTACGGCGTTAAAATGAATTTGCAGCAATCATTGGACCCCATATTGATAATGAAGAAACTATGTGCTGCAGTTCCGACTGATGGACTGTATTCAGAAGCAGCCTCATCGCTGCTACTTTTAATTGATTTATAGTTAGCGCATTTGACATCTCCTTTATCTTAATCGAAGTCTTTTAAGAGAAAATGCCTACAGTGCATAAACTTAGACTTTCTAAAGTGAGCGCGTAAGTATCTGCACTACACTGATGGCAGATAGAAACAAAGAATAATGTCTTGTGCATTTTGCAAATCAATGTGTCAAAATTTTGACGGCCTGGATACGCATTAGACGGCTTGTGTTTTTCGCATAGCCAAGGCTTTTACTGTTTTAAAACGATAGTATCGCACATGCGATAGCACATTTCGACCAGTTAGAGGAAGACGGACGCCCAGTTTTTGGCGAGTTGTTGAATGCCTTTCCTTCTGCTAACTTTGTATTCCAGTGGCACAAACAAGTAAGTAAACAACATTGAATCTTAACAGAGCACAGTTTCTTGCTTAATTTCATAGAATGCTCCCCTTAAACTTACGCGTCAACTGTTGTAGACCAAAAAATATTACATTGTCCATTTAGTGAATTTATATGGCAAATAATGGAATCATTAGTTTAGAAAGTCCAAATACGAATCCCATGGCCCGATTCTTTGTCAATAAATTTTTACTTTACCGATGAGCTTTGTTAGACATCCCTAAGGTTATCTGACCACCACCACACGCCCTCCATTACTCTGTGGAGCAGTGAGTTTGACGGTTGTGAAGGCAATAATGGAATAGTTTAGTTAAGTCGAGTTGTTCAATCTGGTTGCTCGTCATTCTTTTATCAAATCGCATTTCTCAACTTTGGGCAGCTACTAGGATGCATCTGCCAGGATGTGGTTTAACGAGGTAACGAAGATGGTCACATGTCGTGAATACAGAGCCGGTTATTTGGTGGATGTTTGAATGCATTTGAGAAAGGCCAATGATTGCCTTGGGGTAATCGTAACAGCATGGGAGACAAATGATTGAATGGATGAATGCGTTATGGGTGTAGCGAGGACGTGATTTTGCGATGTATGGAAAGTGGAGGTAATGCTGGGCATAGGAATAATTTATGACCAGGTTTATCAGGCCGATAAATGTAGGATAAGCTGAAATACAACGGACACCTTCTTCGGCTGGGAGAATGTACGCATTGGGAGTCATTTTGAACCCCACCAATCGTTTGACGAACCGTCCCACCTTAACATCGAATCACATGCACATAAAAGAACTGTATCATCTGTGTAGTTTTCATTTTATGGGTGGGCCACTAACCTTTTTGTGCGCTAAATGAATAGGCCACGTCAAATTCTGTAATTTTTCCCGAATTCCTCAACAATAAAACAGCAATTTTACATCCGATCTCTAGTGCGAAACTTAATTTGTTTGGCCAAACCAGGATACATCCCTTTTGGGGGTTCCCTTTCCAAACCGCGATTACCTGCTTTTGTGGATAGCTATAAAAATAAAAATTCATTGCTATTAGTATTTTATAGTTTTTCTTTTATCCCTCTACCAATTTTTCTCATTCGCGAATAGCTGTCTCTTACAAAGAAAGACGCTATCGTAGCACAAAGTGCATTTCATTTCCACTCACAATGGCAAGTGGAAACGCTGAGAGCGGACCTATTTTGAGTATCTCTAACCGATATGTCAAGCATTGACACCGAGCACCTGCATGCATTAGGCAAAGTGTGATGAAGAATCAAGTTTTCACTTAACCTGAGTAGTCCAGTTTTAGTCTAGAATAGGTTCCATTAATTGGAGACAATATGGCTAAGAATATTGTCTTGCCCAACCTTGTCTCAACTTGTGTGTGTGCGTGCATGTGTATTTTGTTGTTAGTTCTAGATGGAAAGCCTTGGTAGAGAAGGCAATAGAGCATTATTTGTCATTGAAAAAGAATGAGTTCATAGTGAATGCTTTTAAGAAGGGAAGCGGTTGGGGTGTCAAGAGTATTGCGGTGGCTTAGAGTGCTCTTTTTAATTTACCTTAACAGAATACTGCAATACATCTCACCTTATCGGCCTTCTTTGGCTCATATTTCGTTGTGTGGGCTTTCGCAACACACGTCGCCGCCCTGACACTGTACTGAGACATCGTTTTTTGAAAAGTTGGGGACGGATCTAGTTGAAGCACTGAGAGTTGGCGTGACCGCTCGTCAATGGGTCGAGTGGTCTCCCAATCTATCTGCCCACTTGTGCAATTTCGACGAAGGTGGGGCGTTGTCTTACAAACTCCCAAATGTAAATCGCTTCTGACGTTGAAAGAAGTTGTTTTGCGTCTTTCTACAACTTGGTCTAAAACTCAGTCTTACGGTGTGTGATTATTGTGAGGTCATCTAGGCGGGTGACAGGGACCAAAAATCAGGTGCATAGTGTATGGAAGCTGTCGTCGCATACTAATATTTGAGGTCTTGTTGCTCACCCTCTACTACTTCTTTATGAGGCACTCCGACCCTGTAAATCTTATAATCGAATCAAATGATGCGGAAACCACATTTGGCTTGCCTTTCATTCTAACTTCCTCCACCAAATAAACAGCTTTCACGTACTGAACTGTGGGCATTGAAATAAGTTTGTTAGTGAAAAAAAAGAAAACGGACGCCAGCCTCGGCGCAAAAGTGTGTAAGAAGCTATTAACAAGAGGAGTGCAGTTAATCAAATCAGTTTTAAAAATAAATTCAAATACACGGAAAGACTAGTCTGTTATTGGTGAGCATAAAAGGGCAATTTATAAATACATTCACGAAAACAATAGTGAAAATCACAAAGTTAAAAGCAGTCAATAATCGCGGCAGAGAAGAACGTGATTAACTACACATCATCAAAAGCGTTATCATCATTTTTATGGGACACGACGTTGTTGGGATACTAGCGAAGTTGTGGATTGTAGACTAGGCGAATACTGAAGATTGCGCGCAGTACAGCTCCGAAAAAAGAATAACACTGCTCTTGTGCGGTCCTTCATGATTGGCCATATTCGTTCATAGTCCTTTTGATCTCTGTATTTACGCTCCTTAATTTCATCTACTCGAGATCCGTACAACGATGTGTAGTATGTGGAAAGGAATGATGAATTCGGTAAAAGACTTGGCAGACAAACGTAAGAAGTAGGCAGGAAAGTTATAATGCGGTAAGAAGGGGCTGGTTGAGCTGGCGGAGGAGCGCGAAGCTGGACGCGGTGGTCGAGTGGTTAAAGCGATGGGCCGCTAATCCACTGGCTCTCCAAGCATGAGTTTGAATCATATCTGCATCGTGACGACATTCTTTTTGACCTTCACACAGAGCCATGTACAAAATTTATTTTGCTTCATATTTGTTGCCCCCTTAGAATATTGCTGACCATATATGCTCGTGTAGAGGCGTGTGCAGAAGGGTCAATAGCAAAACAGTACTACTGATGCCCGCCATGACCTATGGTAGAACCGAAGACGCCTAAATTCTTAATCAAACACTCTCATAACTAGACTACCGCAGCTCTATTAGATTTTAATCGACTGCATTGTGGGCCCAGATGGCCGTCCATAATTAGCGTTAATGTACTCATCGCGCTGTAGTGTTAACAATACCCACCGCACTGTTCTGATGGGTGCTCACGTGCGTCAAATTAGCTGCCCAAGCATGCTAATCATTCCAAATGGGCCATGTATTCTGCCATAAGAATTACAGATTCCCAGGGCTAGACGCTACTGACTGAGAATACGACTTTTGGGAGACGCTCCAGATTCTAGATGGCATCGGTCGTTGAGTTCTAATTCCGAAGGGTGGGTAATATTGAGCGAGTGTTCACAAGAGTAATGACGCAGACACCAATTCTAGCTAAAAATGTATTTACTCTGTAGCAGTTCGTATCACCTGGTCGACCAATTGAAAGCTGTTTGCACTTAGCGTGTTTGATCGTGTTTTGAGGATGTGAGCAGGTGGAAAAAAACATGAAAATACATGAGCGAATTCAGTCTCCGAACTGCACAAAAGCAGCGGAACATAATAACAGATTAATTCGTAAGCACAGAAATGCATCAAAAGCCACCTCTGACTTTAAGCGCCTTCCAATTAAGTGCTGTAAAACATAGATTTCTAGTGCTTTACCACATTCATCCATCAACTCCGAGCGGAGTCATAGGAACGTGCACGGACACAAAAACATAATCTCATGCAAAAGGTACTCGGCTTCAAAAGTACGGTAATTCTGAATCCTAGAGAAAGCCTTGGAAAGCAATGCTAGCACTGATTAGGTAAATGAGAGGCCGGGAATGATGATAGTGACCTTAGTCGTCAAGTGGGCAGTGGACTCAGCCGGAACTTGAACCCGGGACCTCTCGCATCCGAAGCGAAAAGCGTGCTTCTAGACCTCTGAGCTGCGCTGCCATTGTAAACAATTAAAAATAATACTTTAATTTTAGCCCAAAAGTTAGTCTTGGTGATCTAATGGATAAGGCGTTGGATTTCTAAGCCGAAGATTGTGAGCTTGAGTACAACCCAGGCTGGACTGTCCATCGCCGAGGTTACCTAGAGTTGAAAAGAGGTGAGCATTGATAGGTCGATTATCCCTACACCTTGTGGTGAGTAATAATGCTGATCATCTAAAACCGAAGTAGAGGTCGGCGAGGTATGGTGACGCATTTACGTTCTCGTCCAGAAAATATCGGATACATAAAAGATGCGCACTTGTCAATCGCGCTCACTAATTGGTGCATGTTTACACGACTGATTTTGGGTAAAATTTGACCTTGACCAAAAGACGCCAGCATCGATAAGCCGACAAATGCTACAAGAGAAAGCCTCTCATTGTCAGCACGGCTGTATGAGACCTCGAGTTGTCACAGTGCTGAGTGCAGAAATTGTGCGTAACAGGTTCAAAGTATGCCAAACTTTGTTGGTAGTCACCAAGAGGGCGAGCACGGCTGAGGTGGTGCATCCCTACAAACAAGGCGTCTCCTCGACGACACAGAGCCAACAGTGGCAATAGATTCTGATAAATATTTAAACGGAAGCATTTGGTCTGCAAATGTAGAATGGACAACACCTTTTGTTTGGAAACGCTACAATCATTCAAGCGATTTGTACTTACAAAATCGGCAAAAAGTGCTAGGGATAATCGACAAGCAGAAACAAAGCAATTTAATTAGTTAGGGAAATAATGGAATATGTGAACGCAAAATGTAAACATTTCCATGAAAGGTAAATAAAACGAAGAAAGTGAACAGGTGGGAGGGGAACTATGAATGTTAAACAGAGAATAGGTATTGTGGCATGCAAAATAAGAGGGAAGGGTGTAGTGTATGGGGAAAATTATAGGCTATGTGGCAATGAGGAGGAGTGATGTCAAGTAAGCTGAAAGTTGTTAAGTAGCACTGCCGAAACCGATGCGATGCAGCACTTGCAACTCTGAGCTCAAGTTACATACGATGCCGGTTCTGCCACTCGCCCGGGGACCGACAAATTCACTATGACTCTTGCCGCATCCATCGATCCATGCAACCGCAGCTAGGTGGTTGTTGCACAATAACTAGTTAAGGCATAAAATTGACCTTTGGTGCCATAACTTAGAGATAATAGGGGGACAACATTGGTGTGATCTTTGATGGCGCAAAAGTTCCATTTACAGTACGAAATCTTTTAAAGTGATTTAAATAAATATTGCAACATTCAAATCTCACGTTAACAAGGACATACATCGTCAAAAATTATCTGTGTTTTAATTAGCTTTATCCAGGTGTCTGCATTCGTCGGTAATTACCAACTTTACTGCTTGCGAACTACTATCCACCAGCTCATACTGAGCTGCAGGTTGCATACTCGTTTACTAAGGGTTCAAGTATATTAGATCAAGCATACTCCTTTGCCTGATTTCATAGCGAGCGCCATACGACCGTAGGGGAAAGGGTATTTGTGGAAGAAAGCTAATTTATCTAACATCCCAGGACAAGGTTGCTATTTGTAAACTAAGTCAAGAGCACGAAACGTGGGTAAAAGAGTAGAATCTAAGCCACTAAACCGATTCAAATATTCAAAAGTAGCATTTGCCACTAAACGCCTGCCAAATTTGGTTGGAAACAAGTCGCCGTTGTCATAAATATACCTCTGGCTGTGTCACCTCTCGTAAGATCCCATGCCAGACTGGAGAATCGATCTTACCGTCTTTGGCGATTATTGAGGATAGAAAACGGGATCGGCATCAAAACAACCTAAGCAGAAAATCGCAGAGTCCCATCCCTCTTGTAATATTCATTATGTGGGCCAACGAACCGCCTTCATTCCCAGACACGTTCCTTAGCCATGGTAAGCCATGTTTAATTAAACATCTTGCTTGTGTCTGGAGTTAAAGACTGGCAAAGATAGTTCGCGGGTATTTGTTAAAGGCCGAATTCATTGCAACGTTTTCAATTCAGCATTGATGCAGAAAAAAAAATCGTGATCCCAATCCGGCTCTTAGTGCCAGGGAATGTCAAACTAAGTCTGTTATTAGTTAGGCAGTGCATTCATGCATGTGCGTTAAACATGTTGAGTTTGCGTTCCTTCATGTTAAGTGAGAGATTCTCTCACAGGAAGCAAAAAGATTTGGACCTAAAAGCAGCTAAGGGACAGAAAAGTGGGAGGGATTGGACTTGTTGCACTGATTTCCTATCCCATGTGCCATGCCGCTGGCTTCCCAAGAAAGTCAATTCTACCGGTGTTACAATAAAATGGGCTTGCAAATCTCGTCGCTAATAAAAGTCGGAATCAATTGATAAGACGTGTTGATGTAAATTGTATTGGCATTTGTGGAAAAGGTGTACTGAAATGTTAATTAACAGGTGATTGATTGACGAGTTAAAGGAAGAAGAGGAGTAAAATGGATCGAATTCACCTGCACTCTGCGTGGTTTAGTAGCTATCAACCCTGGCAATGGCGATGACGACTGGTGATGACGGTTTATTGCATAATAGTAGAACACCCAGCGCTTTTACCGAAAGTTACAGTGCACCAGGAGTGCTGCTTTCGGATGACTGCATACCATATTATTTGTTTTTCCAAGTAGCAGAACCAAAATTACACGCTAGTGGTTATTTATGTAATTACTTGCCGTTTGAGGCTATCTGATCAGATCGGAGGTGGTTCATCAAAAAATATACACGTTCACAAGGCTAGAAGCTGTAACAAAGAGCGAACGGCATGCAAAATGATACCTTGAGGATATTTTCATGGAAAAAACATCGATCACGCTCCAGCACTGTATGCCTGGTGTGGAAGGGTGGAGCGCTCAGCATTTACGTGTCGCCAGAGAGCCAGTTAGCGCTGCGACACTTAGGTTTGAGAAGGTTGCTCTTCTTCCGTTGCAAAGCAACACAAACGACAGTTGGCTTCCAGTGGTGGCAATGGTCCACGCTGAGGCAAAGTCACTTTACTAGCCACAAGGTCTTCCAGCTCTACGTACCCATTAGCTAGAACGAGAGCATAAACCAGAATAGCGAGAAGTTGAAATGGGCCTCTACAGTTTTGGTGGACAGGATTGTAGCAACCCCCAAATAAATATGCTAAATTCATGCTTTTAACATAATCAATCATCAAAAGACCTCAAAATAAATCCGCACATCAGTGCATCTATCCATTTCTCCAACTTATTCCACAACATGCACCACCAAATAATCGCCAATCATGGTTTTGTGGATCATAAGTTTTGCCACCTCAACTTTGCTCAGAGTTCCATGGCATGTGCCACAAACATGTCCTAACATGAAAAGAATGAGCTGCTTATTTGCCATTAAAAATATTTATCTGACATAGACCGCAAAATGATCCGAAGTCTCATTACCTCATTACACTTCCTACCTTCATTACAATTGTCTATATTTATCCACGATAACGTCCACTTATCCCCTGACACACATGCACACACACCCAGACAGATTCCTTTTTTAATCTACAGGGAGCGGTCACAATCTCGTCTGCACTCAGCCATTTCACATCAATCTACCCATGAGTTATTTCAGGTGCTCTTTACATAAGCGAAGTAAGGAGTAGGTGATGTATCACGCGCATGGAATCTGGCCGCTGACCAGTTGTTGAGATATTAGCTCCACCGTGGCTCAGTAAAAATGGGTGAGAATGCAAACAATAGGAGCCCCAATTTGGCGGCGACAATAGAGCAAGCAGATTAAGAGCGATTGCTAGCTACGAGAAGAAGATCTGTGGGACGGAAATCAATGCCAAGACGTGTGACAGCATAGGAGGAAGAAATAAAGGACGGGAGAAGGAAGATTCTATCAGGATGATAGAGCGTAAGGCGCCGCTGGAACAGAAGGGCAAATGGCACATTTATAGGCTTTGTGAACTTAAGCAAACGGGATATAGTGCAGAATATGGAGACCGGCATTTCCGCGACAAAGTGCTCGTAGGAGGAAACTGACTTGCAGGCTATCAAAGCCAACGATGTGAAACGCATGTAATGGTTGCGTATCGAAACCTGCAAGAGGCTCGTTTCAGGCTTTTAAGCTGATTGATGTCCACTTGGTTATAACTAGTCTGTCCTTCCTGAATTGACAAAATACTATAAATCGAAATGGAGGAGAACAGACAGCCCACATCTCAGTAATATCGTATCACATAAGACTGTCCATTTGTATTTTAAGCATATATTTCGAATTAGCACTGCTATTATTATTGCCGTTGTTGTTATATGCACAGAAATATAATTAAGTAAGGAGGTGGTAGTTAGGAAGGACGAAAGTGTTACAGTGAAATTGTTAGTCACCGCTATTAAGCAAATTGGGACAATTGCGAAATCCGGCCGCATGTAACTCACGCGCTTTCTTTTTGCTAAAGCGATTGTAACTTTTGCCATTTAAGATTGAATGCATTTGAATTTGAACCCAAAAGCACAACGGGCACATCGTGTTTTAAAGCTGCTCTTGCAGACTTTGCACTCCTTTGTTTCGCTTTGTGATTGCAAGTTAAATTCCACCGATGCTGGCTACTATCACTACCAGCATAGCAATAGCTTTGTAATGCACCTACAGCTCGCATCCTTTAAAAGACTTCTGATGTTAAATCAATTTAGCTAAATTTTATCGGGGATCCCTTATTCAGGGGCATTACTTTGCTCCCAAATGTTGCACCCAAGAGTTGTGCTTAACAATTCTTCCTTTTGTACCCAAATTCTAACATGCCATGAGCTAGTCCTTCTCTTTTACCGAGCTTTGTAATGCCTGTGTATAAGGGCTTTAAATGCACTTAAGCGAGTTAGCTACAGTACAAAGGCGTTTTTTTGGAATGAATGCAAAAGATGATTGAATCTACAAGGGCTACGAAACATTTCGAATGAGACTATACCAGCAATACGAAATTGTCGAAATGTAATGCAGAAAGGATGTAGGTAGACACTAGAAAGCAGCTTAATTTATTATTAATATTACTCAGCTCCATAATTTCCTTAACAACAATGTCCAGCGATGGAAAGAGATGATGTCTGATTGCAGACTACAACGCATCGTCTGCGATGCTCTTCATTTAACACCCATCTCAGAATGAGCAAGTCATGTAGCACTTAAACGAATGACACCAGGAAACAAAAGAATGCAAATTCAGGAGCGAAAATGCTTTGACATGATGATGACGTCATGTTGTCATGAATGAAACATTTAAAGTCAAAGCGCCTTAAGTCATTTGGATGGAGTGGAATCAATTTCTCGACTATATTAGACTGCCGAGAAACCTTTAAGTTGTGAGCAGCGCTTAATGCACACCAAATTATTAATGGGGTCCTGCAGAGAAGTGGAATTAATATTATCACATGAAAACTGAGCAAATGTAAAATTGTCCTCAGATCGCAGTCCATCATTCCTCCTACCGCCATGCGCCATTGATAATTAGTCCAATTTTAGACACTGCTGTTTCACTCAGGTTGACCAAAAGGTTAAAATAGGAAATCACTTTGGAGCAAAAAAGATTCGTGCAGAGGACATCATGTATTATGATTCTGTTGCCTGCATAAAAGTGATGGCAGTAGTAGCAGTGGCGATGTAGTAGCGAAAGTAATGACAGAAGGAGAATACAAGTTAGAGGTGTGCTACAGGCAACGGTAAGGGAGGATGGGGCAGGAAATAAGTGCTGATCCCGACTTGATTTGAACATGTAGCCTCCCGATCTGGAGTCATAGTATGAAGAACTGTGTGGTGGACCAGTTGGCGTGCATGTTTCGTAAATACTATTTTAATTTGTGCGCTAGGAATGCTTTCTTAGGCGCTTAGGTTTGCAAGGCATTACTGCCTTAGGCCCTAAAATGCTGCTTCAACTCAATCACGCTTCCACAAACTGTAGCTCAAGTTGCTCCAAATCACAATGCTCGTCATTTAACAACCCGTTCAATGTTGCACACAGTCGACGCTCTGACAGCTTTAGTTTTGATGACATCTACCAGTCCATTTCATGCCAACAAGCCACACGACTTCTGAGAAAAAGCTAAGTGTCTTTAAGATTCTTTAAATAAATGCACTCTAAGCCATGTCTTAACCCTCTTTAGGTGAATAGACCAAGACACAGTATGCGTTCCATCGCTACTGCATATATTGGCTCCAAGATTTTTTAAAAATACTGCGAGCACGAAACGAAAGTGTTAGAAGTCCCTTTACGCATAGTTGGCATGCATATTTAAAAATCACATTTCGTTTCTTTAAGGACCAGCCAGTACTTACTTCCATATCTTGCAATCGGCTACTCTTTTTTTCGCCAAAGCAATGGGCTTCGGAATGGCTAGCAATTATGCGTGCCCAAACAGAAACACTGAGAGATGGATTAATTACATCTATTTTGGCATAAACTGCTTTCCTGCGCCATCCACCATGTCCTATTGTTGATTACGGCATAATTTGCAAAACTCTACCACTTTTAACTTTGTGTTAAAAGATATAAAGAATTTTGTCTTAGCACGTCAACATGGGTATGCTGATGGAATCATGCGAACTTCTTCTATCTCATTCCCTTTGGCGCCTTCTATCATGATTGCACCTCTTAGGGCTTCGTTTCAAGTATATTTAGGCATTTACAATTGACGACTGCAATGACGTTGTTTTCGGACGTTGGGGGACACTTGATCCATTCTTTGATTGAAACTCATCTGCGAAAAAGGCGAAGGACTTTACTCACTACCCAGGTGTTGATTCAGTAGCTTGTCTTTATGTGAATTAGTAGAAAGAGCGGTGTTAGCTTTAGTTCGAACCTCAGATCACCGAGGAACTACAATTACCAATCGTATCCGCCCTCCATCGATCGCCCGTTCGTTTTCTTTTTTGATGTCCAACCGCTCGAAGAAGTTAAGCAAAGTGGAGTGAGGTGAAGCTGAGGTGAGTAGAGTGCTTGATGGTGGCTCCGCGTAGTTGTCGATTGGAAGAGTGGACACGCAATAGTAACATAATTACAGATATACACTAGAGATTGTGTGAAAGGAAGTGCTTAAGGTATAAAAAGAGCTCCTTAAAAATGCGCCTCAGTGGTCTACGGGTATGATTCGCGTTTCGGGTGCGCGAGGTCCCGGGTTTAAATCCCGGCTGAGCCCATACGCGTGGCGTTTTATAAGTCTCTTAGTTGATTAGATCTCGCCCACTGGAACATTTGCACCTTCTAAAAGTGTTTGTCTCGTGACGAATTCCTCTGCCCTTCTTATGCTACAATTGCTTTAATTTGATATGCTGTTGGACTTCAGTCGCGTTTTTATGCATTGGATGGAGTGATTGCACAAGATGCTGACTGAAACCAATGTCGTATTTATCGCAGCAAAATTGGCAGTAGGGGAGACTAAGCTCGCATTTGCCGTAACCGAAAAAAAAAACAACTCAAAATACACAAAAGAGATTCTTTTTACCAACGGGAGAATAAACTGAAAAAGAAATAAATGCGCAGCAAATCGGAGATGTAAGACCGGGGAACAAAAATTTAAAGATAAATTCTAAGTGAACAAAGCAAGTGAAGCTGAAGTTTAATACAATTAGTCGCATTAAAAATGGGCCCCTTCAAAGTTATAAACGGGAGCGGAAAATTGCTGTCACTTTGGATTTATCGCAAACTGCGCATCGGACATTTCCAAAAAAGGAGGCTTTGACTTCGTTGTTGGCATCATATCAAAATGCTCTCTCATAAGCACATATTTTGTAGTGCGAAGTTGGACTAGCTCTTATAAAGAGGAAGCTACAACCGTCGAAAAAGGTTGATTTATTTAATTTACTACTCAAATGCTTTCATTTTAACCATTCGCTTTGAAACATTGAGCTTGTATACACAGCTTTTCCCTGTCAAAACTTAGAGCGATTTGGATACGCGTCTCTAGCAGAATAAAAGAAAAATGAGAGCTTTTCGTTTTGAAAACATAAATTGGTGGTAAATGAACTGGTTTACTGCACGTTAACAGAAAATCTGTTCAAGGTATGAAAACCGAGTAAAAGGATTGATAAGAAACCTGTTACATTATTATCGGTGCTGCAACCTTTTCCATTCAATCAAGACATGGATCTTGCTAGGTTGCATGGAAAAATCAGATGTGACCCTGAGCGGATCACCTTTTTAAGATCTGTCTAATTAGCAAAATGCAATATGCGGGGATAACAAGGGACGCTAATTATCCTCTACTTTTGACAAAATGGTGCTCTCGTGGTTCCAGCACAAATTTGCGCAATCGCAATGGCATCGGTGAGCAAAAGAAGAAGTGTCTATTGTGCTTACTTTGAATCAAGCGGGGCTCTCTCGAAAAGACGCATATTTTTGTCGACTAGGTGTCGGCAGAAACCGCAAAAATTTGTCTCATTGGTAAATACAGAGAGGGAAGCACGTCAGGCAATTTTTAATCATTTTATTTTACAGACAATCAGTTATAAGCATGAGTGTTTAGAATAAGATGCGGCACAGTCGGAGGATGGTTATTATAGGGCATACTTCCATTCAATTTAAAGGGGCCCGCTGCTAGATTTAAAGGAAGCGAAACGCTTAGAAGGAATTGATTGAGGTTTATCGGATATCCGTATTCTTCTTATTACTTCATCAAGATTAATTATAGACGATTATTACAGTCTTGCTTCCGTCTTTTATTTCTCAGCAGCTGTAAGACCCCACTAAGTTTAATGGAATTACGTCCGTCAACTTAAGTTTTGATGGCTCCTTTCCCTGAGCCTGATAAAAGTAGTGACTGGAACGTATGGCTTGATTTCGTTCCCACCGCGGTATTATTAGGATTCCCCATTTACTCATCTAGACCAACTTCAACAAATCACCTGTCACTCGTTTGAGTAAAAGCATTAGGAAAGATTCCAACCAAAAGAACCTATGCTTAATTTTAAATTTCGCTCCCTTGGAGATCTTGGACTTCGTCTTAATTACTTCACTAGTAGCACATTAACAGCTTTTCGTTAGTCAATATATTTGCTGTGCATTTGCATTGGTGCGGGCATGGCTGCCTTGATTCCCTAATCACCACCCGAAACGAATTGGCATCTTAGAATGCAGTAGCTTTATGAGGATAAGCCGATCAAATAAATGTTCAATTAATCAATTTTTTGAATCGAGATGAACAAGAACTAAATAAAATTAAAGAGCAGTCGTAATTTCTTCTTATTACTACTTTAGGAGGACCCATTTGCCACTGCCTAAAGATAGTTAAGACATGGCTTAGAGTGCATTTATTTAAAGACTCTTAATGACACCTAGCTTATTCTCAGAAATAGAGTGGCTTGTTGACATAAAATGGACTAGTAGACGTCATCAAAGTTGTTCCGAAACTAAAGCTCTCAGGATGTCGGCTATTTGCACCATTGAGCGGGTTGTTAAATGACGAGCATTGTGATTTGCAGCAACTTGAGCTACAGTTTGTGGAAGCGTGATTGAGTTGAAGCAGCATTTTAGGGCCTAAGGCAGTAATGCCTTGCAAACCTAAGCGCCTAAGAAAGCATTCCTAGCGCACAAATTAAAATAGTATTTACGAAACATGCACGCCAACTGGTCCACCACACAGTTCTTCATACTATGACTCCAGATCGGGAGGCTACATGTTCAAATCAAGTCGGGATCAGCACTTATTTCCTGCCCCATCCTCCCTTACCGTTGCCTGTAGCACACCTCTAACTTGTATTCTCCTTCTGTCATTACTTTCGCTACTACATCGCCACTGCTACTACTGCCATCACTTTTATGCAGACAACAGAATCATAATACATGATGTCCTCTGCACGAATCTTTTTCGCTCCAAAGTGATTTCCTATTTTAACCTTTTGGTCAACCTGAGTGAAACAGCAGTGTCTAAAATTGGACTAATTATCAATGGCGTGTGGCGGTAGGAGGAGTGATGAACTGCGATGATGACAATGTCAACATAATAAGCGTTGTAAGGAAAGTTTTACATTTGCTTTGTTCTCATGTGAGAATTTTAATTCCACTTTTCTGCAGGACAAAGTAGCGCGGAGGCCAATAATCACAAAATTGCCCAACAGATTATTCGCTTGTGAGTTATGCTTGAAAAGTTAATATGAGATTAGTGCTCATGTATAACAGGATAATCCACTTTTATCATAAGCTTTATGCTTCTATAGCAATCTGAACAAATCACCACAGCAGGTAGGCTGGCAACTTTAGCACATGATGTCGCTGTCAATGCTTCACTGATATGTCCAATGGATGGACTTTGTAGTCTAATTTTCTGACAAGAACTAAAATATGCGAACTACTGCTACTACAATTTGTCAGTAGCAATGCTGCCAGGATTATAGTGCACCCATCAATGGAGAATACAAGTAGGATCATGTTTGCAGTTTTGTGGTGTCTTTTCTGAGTTTACCCTTTTTACTATTGGTCGTACTAGTTATATTAAGGACTGGGATTCGTAACTGTCCTGATTTACAAGAGACTGCTTTGGGTCATTGTAGGCGGACTTAATACGCGCTACCGGTCAAAGAAGGTTCATTATTAACTAACAGACCCTACGTTGTGTCTATTTTAAACAAAACCGAACGCAAAGCTCCTCATTTTTTTTGATAAGTGGCAAAAATGCTCAATTAGCACCTTAAAATGCGGTTTAATAAACAGAAGACATGCATGCGTTAATTGTTACGCTTTACAAACAGAGCTGGCAGCATGCAGTCTATTGAATGCGGTCTAATAAATCATGATGTTGGTATTCCTACTTGCCATATTCGGGAAATCTGTCACTTAGAAGTGTTTTCGACCTCAAAATACGTTTACCACTGCAGAGGCCTATTAGAGTAAAGAGGTCAAGGTGAACATTTGTTTTGGGCAGGCAGAGTTAAGGGTTAGCTAGAACTCGCTTGTTACCAATGTGCACAACACCTTCCCTTTTTACTAATAGAAGCAAAAAGTGGCTAAGTCAAGTGTGATGCAGCATTCAACTGTCGTCGAGTGGCCGTACCAATGTTTACGACCTGTAAATCGGATTCTTTTGCCCCTTCATCCACTCAAAGTGGGTTTAATTTTGACAAAGGCAATTAATTCGCAAAAATGGTTGATTTCCGCCCTTACCCTCTTCCTTCTTGTGCTGTCTTCTAGACTTCTTCGGAAACTTCGCCTTTTTACTTATTACTCACGTATCGGAAGCCCGCTACTAGCTTGTCCTTAGCTAAGCTAATAACAGATTAAATAGTCATCAGAGGAGCAGGTCTCTAGGATCGCCTTTGTTTTTCTTTATTGCAAATTAAAGAATTGAGCTGTCAACGTTGGCCTTCTAGGCTACACTTAATCCCATGGCATTTTTGCACATAGGATGCCATTTTTTGCGCATTTATGAAAGAGTTCGGTCAACTTTCCAACACCTTATGGCGCTATCAGCTAAAGACCAGCTAATGTGATTGAGAAAGGCCATTAATTCGATCAGTGAGTAGATAGGATGAAAATTTAGCAGACCATAATTTTCTTAAGGTAGGATGAAAACGGGGTTGAGCATTATCTTTTAGCTTAAAGTTTGGCAAGGGAAAGATCTTTCGTGCGCTCTTTCAATACATTTCTTCGTATAGGTCCATAAGCAGATGTGGTTTAAAGTCAATTGTGCAAAACACGGCATAGAATTTGCAGAAATTAACTTTGATTGGATTGACAAACGAAAGCATATTTTGGAAAGAGTGGTACCACAACTCAAGCATTTTTAATGGCTCAATAGAACCATTTAGTGCATTGTTACATGTGAATTTGCAATGCTAGCAACTGACACTGGCATCTTCACGATTCACTGTCTCTACACCCGATTTCCAGTCAAGTAAGGGCGATCATGAACGTAATTCCCCTGCCTAAGTCCCATTAATTTGTGTGTACGCATCTCCAGGCTGATTACATACATGATATAAGACAGCTTCGATACCCATGAATCCGGATTTCTTCTCGCATGCCTTCCCGTTTAAAATCATTTTCCGCACATCAACTTAATTCCAGAGAGGGTGGAGGGAAAGCAAAACCGACTAACAATGAATGCAAGATGCCTTCTTTAAGAGGAACGTCTTTGCAAAGTAAAAACACTGACACCAACTAATTATCCGCTACGTACTGGCGCATACCTAACAAGACTTGTTTATTTCATTGCTTATTCTTGGGAATTGTATTTACATTCCCTTTGCAGGTTTGCCTTTGTTTACTCAAATCATTGCGCCTTGTGCGTATTCCAATCACTTGCGGCCAGATCTGGCGCTCACACCAAACGAACTGTCTAATCTGCGCAGGAACCTCTAGGATCATCTCAACAGCATTTGCAACTACTTTACCTCCGAGAGCACTTTATTCACCACAACAGCTGGCCAAGGGATACTTGTAAATGACGAGTCGTATCACGTGGGGATTAGCTTTTGAACAACTACTACTTTTCATGAGAAGTGCTTGCGTTCATCCCACCCAAATTTCATCAGCTATTTTATCTTTGTCATAACCGCCGGAAACACCATCTTGAGCAAGCTTCTGCCCAGGAACTCTTAGTTGGGATTAGTAGCACATAGGAGTGACAGTAGTAGTTAGCGATTGGTGTGTCAATGACTAAAGAATATCCTTCTCTTTAGGACGGATTAAAATACAGAAGTGTTTACCATGCTCCATAACTTATTTCGTTCATGTGCACAAAGCAGAGATGCTGGATGTGATGCGCTGAGTGGGAAGGCGTGAAAATAATGTGATGCTCGCCTTGAAAGAGCAAACCAATTCACGTGCAGGTAATTCTGGCAGTGAACAACATCAATTCCAACCGATTTGTCTGCGCTTAAGTAAGGTGAGTGTTAAGGTGACTTAATGACAAGCTCACACCTCTGCGTCATTGCTAGACCAGGGCAGTCATAAGGCTTTTCTTAACTCCTAGTTTTGGGCGATAATGAAGCGTTTCCTCCATTTGTTTATTGGAAAAAAATCATCCTCCCATCCTTTTTTACGCAAAATTGCGTCGTATTTTTCATGGCGCACACATTTGCACTGCTTTGATAGTTCGCATCCGTGTCTGAGGCAATGTCAGCACTGCCTACAAAGGTTGGTATCTCTCTGAGTACTTCCAATCAATCGAATCGATGTAAATGGTAGGAGAAGTAGTTGAGGCCTAAAATAATCAAGTTGCGCCCGGCCTAAATGAAACTAAAGCCCTAAAATTATTTTTCATCTTCTGATAATCATCGCCTTAATATGCCTGATGGCGGTCGATCTTATAACACTTCCACTGCACTTGGAACACTCGAAAATCGCTTCAACACTTAGCTTAACTAACTAGCATGATCAATTCCACCTCGGTTGTTTGCAACAATGCTGGTATTCTGACTGTTGTTTTGCAGCTGACAGAATCGGTCACTCAAACTTCTGTGCTCTTAATGCAGTTTAGCCCTGTTCTAGAAAACAAGGGTTTTTCTCCATAGTTTAATGTGTATTTTAATAGATGGAGGAGGTCAAACAAAAGAAGGAATGAGAAGGCGGCATGTAAAATGATTGAGACACCGCAAATTCCGGCTGCAAGATATACCGTAAAGTGTAGCAAAATGTTTTAATCAACATTTTAGAAGACATTTCACGCATTTTAAGCGCTTCGGTTTAATGAGTGCATTCCTGTTTTTCAATACAAAATGAATGCGCGCCAGTTTAATGTAAGATACTACACACTTCCACTGTTTTATGTAGGTCACATTCTCGGTGACGCTTCAACCTCAAAAGTCAAAGTAGGCGAGTATGCTATGAAGGGGTGCCATAGCAGAAGAGAAGGAAAGCAAATTAAAAAACGAAGAGTTAGAAAGGTGAAAGATAAAGCCATAAAATTGAGCACTGCGCTTTTAACTAGGGCAGCCACGATCGGATTTAGTGACAAATTCGCACGGCAGTCAGTGAAGCAGAGGCGTGGTGCCAATATTCCTTCCACTTCGTCAACCGATTACTATCGCGCATTTTATCAGAAAATGTAAAAGACTGGGAGGAATCAATGCAGTGGTTCATAGTGCTAGATGAAAGGGCTGCATCTGCGACTCACCTCGCGGCCAATTCGAGGTGTTCGCACTGGAAGCCATTCATTTTCTGCTGAGTGGGTCACTTCATGTAAACTGGGGTGTGGTGGCTAGTCCCAACCCTAACCCTAACCCAAAGCATGTAGAATTTTTACTTGGGGAAAGCGGGGACTAATATTTGACTGGATTGATTAAGTGCCTTCTTTGAAGACGCTGTTCTTTTATGCTTTTGTCTTAGTTGATCTAGCCATTCGCTCTTGACCAAAGCAAAGTGATTTACTCCATCAACACCGGGTTTTTTCCTCGATGAGGAATAGTTCTCAGCTAGATCATAAAAATGAAGGAAATCGGTAGTTCTAGCAATGAGGTGCACCGAAAAACTAGTAACCTTATAAAATGGAGCTCTTTTTGGCATGCAGTGCAACAATGGCAGCTAAAAAGACATTACAAGAATAAAGGGGAAGAACGAAGCTATCCGAACCAAGCGTCTAGAGATGAAGCACATTAAATGCCTAAAATTCACGAAGAATCCTCGTCTTGGATTAAAAAGGAATAGGTAAATTGCACAGCAAGGGCCTGGGATAAAAGTGAAGTGGCATCTATTTGTGATTTATCAAATTCCTTCAGTCGAAATTCACAGTCGGCTTTATCCACTTTGCCATCCATTTCGCATGCGACGCACCTCTTAAAAGCATAATCAGTCATTGATATTTTTTAACTACGTGCGTGATTCCCTCCATCTTAGCGTCAAGCGATTTCACTGGCGAGTGCTTTCATGCAGGGAGGAATCGGTTACTGTCACTGTCACATATTATTTGCGTCTGCTATGTCAGTGTCACATGTTGTCAGCTCCGCAATCACTTACTTATGCGTTTCGAGTCCAAGCGCACATGCCAATGAAGTCAGCGATTAATGGGTTTTAGCTGTTGGTGAAATCCAGACCCCGCATTTCCACTCTTCATCTCCTTCTTCATAAAATTACTTGCTGGCTTCGTGGAAGCAAATGACCAAAAGTATTAGTTTCACAAGGATAAACTGATCAAATAAATACCTAATCAACCAAATTCTGTAAATGGAAACAAACAAGGCCTAATAAACTTAACCTGAGGTCTGAATTTTTCTTGTTACTACTTTAGAAGGACTCGTTTACCATTGCGTTCGAAAATGCTGCAATTCCCTTTTGAATTAAATCGCAAACAACATAAGGAGATGTTCCTCCAACATTTGGAAAAAGGCATGATATTTTTGGTATTTTGCAAAGATTGCTGCTTTTCAAGAAGTAAATCATGCTGCCCAAGCCAAAAAATAGGCCAAGTGGATCCTCTTAAGCTATTTGCAACATGGCAGCTGTGGAGAGCTGGCAATATTAACGAAACAGCTTAAACAAGAGGGATTATAGCAGACACACTAGAATGAATTCCGCTTGCAAAATCAATCGCTGCGAGAGCTTAAAATAACGAGATTTTTTAGAGACGTTACATAAGAAAGCATCAACAATACCTTCAAACTGGAGTGCATATGAGACCGTAGTGGATGTTTATCATAAATGCGTGTAAACACTACCAAAAGGTAAAGAAGAAGGAGGGGCTTCAGCCTTGATACTTCGCTGTATAATGAATGAAATTTTAGAGCCATCGATAATCAACAACCTGGGTACTGCAATGCTAGAAGTGCACTATGAATAACAAATGGTGCACCGTGGCAGTTTCGGTTGAAATCAATATGCTATCTCATGTCCGTGATTGCCTGAAGCCAAGCCGTTTCCATTAAAGTAGTTCCAAGCCACTGGAATGTAGCATATAATTTTACATTTTATTTGCCGTGCGCTTGCAACGAGACGTTGCCCTCTACAATCGGATAGCGTTACAAGTCAAATTGGCCTGACTTTCCATATCCCGATCGCAGAGCAGCTTTAATCGTCAAAATGGTGTTTGGCCTAATTCAGGCAGATATCGTATTGCTTCACGTTAAATCATCTGTTTGCCTCTAGCCGTGCTATTTGCTTTTAAAAACAATTTGAAAATTGTTTGACAACAATTAATTTCATTTAAAAGGCTGTCCTTTATCCAAAGGGGGTGAAGCTTAGCAAATGAGCGAAAATTCCACTTATCTGTTAGTAAATCCTCTCCTTTTCCTTGCACGTTGCTAGCAAAATCGAAGACCGTATTTATAGTGACCAACAGTTGTAAATTAGTTTTGAGTCCGGAAGTGGAATCCACTTAATCTTGTCAACATAGCGTTTTTTCCTAGGCAGCAAGGCGCCGGTGTATATTTTATGCTCATGCTGCGACTTAAGTTTGTTTAGACCATTACCTTCTAAACAACTGAGTTCAACTTCTTAAATGCTTTCATTCATCTACCAAATGAGCGTCCTTGCAATTGCACGGCATGATTATCCTCGCTACTTTGTTGGACCACATCCTGGCAGATGCACCCTAGTAATTACCTAAAGTTGAGAAATGTGATTTGATCGAAGGGTGGCAGGTAAACCAATTAAAAACCCGACTCTGCTAAACTATTCCTTTCTTACCCTAATGACTGCCAAAACCATCGCTTAACACAGTAATGGAGAGCCAGTGGCGGCAGCCGGATAAATTTAAGGAGGGCTAACAAATCTCATGAGCAAATCGTGAACTCATTGACGAATTTTAGGCTACAGAACTTTTATTTGGGCCTTCTTAACTAATGGTGTCATAATTAGCTAAAAGAATGCACAAAAGGGCGATGTAATGAAGCGTGATCCATAATGGTGGATGCGTGAACTTAGGGAAAGCATTTCATCGATTCATGTAAGAGAGTAAGCGCCGATAAGATTTGATGTTGATTGCTAGATTGCTCTTGCTGAGGATCACAAGGCCTGCAGAAGGGGAGAGCATCCGTCTCCCTCCTATTAATAAGAATGTTATCGCATGGGTGATACCACCATTTGCTAAACCGCGAAAGTATTGGCCATGCAGAAACACGCTATTTAATGCGCATCTAATTTTATTGTTATTTTGACGTATTGGTTCGTGAAATACATAAAAAAGACACTTCCTTATCGGTGCCGTCCCTCATCGCTCCAGTTATAGGCAATAATTGCACGCGCGCTTTGCAAATCCAAGTTCGTACAAGATGGACAATCCCCTTAAAAGACTTTGGCTAAAATAGAGAGATGTCGAGCGAGAAAATGTCAACATTAGTTGCAAATAGCAGCGATGAGACCGCTGCTAAAGCTGGTCTATCAGTCGGGTCTGTAAAATATAGCTTTTTCATTGTCAGTGTTGGGTTCGACGAGTGCTGCATATTCATTTTAATGCCGTAGATGAGGTATAGCAGACCGTTTGACATTGACAGTGACGCACACACGCCTCGGGTGTGGAGACCTTGTCCAGCCCTCCTGGGGAAGATGCCGCGACCTCACTCAATGTTCGCCGTGACGTGCCGATCACGGCTTTCTTAACCCTACCAGATTAGCCTTCCCGTATGGGTAAGGCAGACGCTCTGGGACGTTTGATTTTGACGCAATGACTAACTATTTATCCCAATGCCGCGTAGACACAACTAGTTGCTACTAGATGGTTTATAAAGATTTGTCGCCTATTAGTTAAGCTATGATCAACTATGTTTCTTTGGCACTTAACTCTGGCTAAAATCAAGACCATCAAGCCACACTGCTTCATTCACTCATCTAACCTAACTTTAAGCGCATCCACGCTGGCGTCAACTTTGGATTTGAGGGAATTTCATCCCCTCCTTTTAAATCTGTGCAAGACTAAGTGTAAGCTGGGCATTCTGAGTTCACTCTTGATTGGCATGGCAGTACATTGTTATCTGCGCGAAATAACAAACAGCAATAAGGCGAGTTTTGGAGTCCATAGCCTCTTCCGCTTGGATGCAAAGGTCATCGTCATTAACTGCTGTGATCCAAAAAATTCGCACATTTCTGCCATCAACCAAGAATGTACCACAAGTTGGTCAAGCTCAATATAGAGAGCACGCTGGTGAAACCTTCAGGCTATGGCTATCTAAAATAACTACCGATCACAACTTGGCTATCATCTCTTTCCTTCCGCAATCCTCCCATTCGCTGCCCCGTTTTACATCATATGAAATTCACTAGGTGTGCAAATTTTAGTTCTAATTTGCTAGACCAAGTGTGTTGGAATGACCAATCCAGCAGCCACGTGGCTGCGAAACTCACGCAACTTGTACTTGCCTTCACTCTTAAGAACTAATTTTGCATGAAGTTGGGAATCATATGCGACTAACCACCCCTCTCCACACTTTTCATGCCTGACCTGGGGAAAATCGTAATCAAAAGGTAGCGTAAGCTTGATCCGCTAGAGTTTTCAACACTCAACGAATTTGTATTTATCAACTATAGGCAAAAGTTAGACTCAAACTGACAAGCAGCTTGTTTTCATAGCACTTATTTGTGTTGCATTATCGAGTTCAGCAACAAATTTGAACAAGTGAAATGTCTTCACTCATCAATCGTTAAAAATTTATTTTTTTCTTTAACAAATGTGCTGCTCCACGTCTTTAGGGCAATGATCACGGATTTCGACTAAGGTCCTGCTTGATTGAGGAGTGGATTAATCGAAATGTCACACATGCAGGCTTTACTAAAGGCGTGATAGGTTTAAAACAGCACAATATCATGGCACACTGGAGTCAATGCATCATCAATTTGCTCAGATCTATAGGTGAAACACTTACAACGAAGAAGAACGTTCGCGTCCCTCTATTTATTATCTGGCCCCATTGGCGGCGCAATCTCCTTTATTGTCTACCATGTTGGTTCGTATTAATATCACAACTCAAGGTTCTTGATTTCTTTCTAGTCGCTGAATAATAGTGGAGTTTTTATCGATCACTGTCTGGAATTCACTGGTATTGACTTACACTAGAGGGCAAAATTCGCATCCTGGATAGCATAGACCTACAGGAAAATGAGAGTTTCGCTCCCTTTAAATGGAATTTATTCGTGCTAATCCATGCAGGACAGTGAATTTCGCCCACGTTGTCTAAAATAAAGTGGCACTGATCTAGAGTAGACAGAATAAAATCAGGAGTGTCGAATTTTGCTCTTTCGCTAAATGTAATCAGTAGTATTGACCTACACTAGACTACGAGCTTCGCACTCTGGCTGAAATTCATTTATGTTGATCAATACGAACCTGCGAATTTCGCTTTCTGAATAGAATTTGGTAGTTCTCATATGCACAATTCCACGAATTTCGCTCTCTCTAAACGTAATTCATTTGTGTTTACCTATAGGAGACTGTTATTCACGCTCCCTTTGAAAATGAATTTAGCAGTGTTAAAGAGATAGGAAACACCACTCAATGTGAATAAAATTCAGTATTGTTATTCCACAAGAAACTTCAAAATTTCGCTCTCTTTGATGCCAACTTAGTAGCATTGATCTGCGCATGGCTGTAAATTCTGCTCACTTTGCCTAGAATTAAGTAGTACTCATCTATAGGAGGTTGTGAATATTGCTCTCTCTGAAGGAAACTTAGTAGTGTTGATCTATACAAGACAGTCTATCTCACCCTCACTTTGAATGAAGTTCGGTAGTTTTGCCCTACAGGTGACGGAGAGTTTGCTTGCTCTGAAGGAAATTTAGTAATATTAATCTATACGAGTCTGCAAATTTTTAAAAGAGGGTGGCAATCTTCATAAGACATTCTTTCCGAATTGATGATTTGCAATCACTTCATTCTCATTTACAATGCTACAATGTGGTTGCTATATGTTGAAAACATCTCTCTTCGGTTCCCAATAAAGACCATCAAATGAGGAGTCCCACCACTAGGCACTTAGGATTTGGTTTGCATTCTCCGACCTGAACGTTTGAACTCTACTCGTTTAGTGGCTCAATTAAACAAAGTATTTAAAGCAAAATAGCCTGGTGGTACCTTAGGCCAAAAGATAATGCATTAGCTTCTAATCTGACCAACTCAGTGACCTCCCCAGATTTTGATCTGGAAATCACAATGAGGTCCTTTATAGCATGCTTTATACAATCTCATTTGGCATATCGATTGTGCTTTTGATAAAATCATAAAATAATACACCTGACATGTATGTAGGAACCCTATGAGTATTGAGCAGCACCGCAACGATTAAAAGATTGAAACATTAAGTGCGCTAATCATTTAATGGTGCCAACGTGTCAATCAAGAAAAGAGGTAAAATATGAAAACTCGTGTGGAATGGCAGAGATTGACTCGAACAATTTCCCTCAGCTTATAAACTGTCCGAATGGTAATGATTTCAAATGTTCTGTGGGCTATTCTGGTGCGCATCTAAGTCTGACCCCAGTGCACCTAAAATATTTGTTTCATTTACGGTTCAAAGACCTTGACCTCGTCTGTGTTATGATCATTGAATTCTTGGACTGTTACGCGAATCACATGAGACGCGCACCGCAAATGCAAAAGAATACACGATTTTTTGCTGATGGAAAAGGAAGACATAAAGCTGCCAGCTAAACGGCGATGGTAATTTTGACGACTACCAAATTTCCAATGATGTAGTCAAGTACCGTCACCTATTCCATTAACCGCGCAAAAAACCAATGAACAGAACACGTTGAGAGCTCTATCAACCCACCATTTTGCTCTTTAGCCCTTCGCTAAACTTCGTGTCCTTGCACTTTGACGTGGCGATTTGACCAATATTTCTGCAGTCTTTGCTGCCATAACACAGGACCAGAATGCACTGGCTATCATCTGTAGTTGTTACAGCGCGGATATGGCGAATAGCGGTTAAAAGTTATGCCGATGAATGAAATTCGAGAATCTTACACGGGAAAAATGATTTGTCAATTTCAAGGTTACGTTGGATATATATGTTTTTTCCGTGGGTATGCATCACTCCTTACTGATCATACGATAGCTAGAATCTTAGGTGGGCAGTTTTAAGCTACTGAAAATATTGGTTCTTTTAATACTTGTGATGGTGCTGAATCGGAGACAAACGCAAATGTGTCTGCTTCTGATGATGAAGCTTCGGTGGTAATTGAAGGGAGCCTGATTTGAAATCAAACCTGCTCCATGCTTTGCAATTCACTCAGGTAAAAGCAAACCTCTTTTTGCAAGTAGTTTTGATGCATACTTGGTTCTTGCCATCTTTAATATGCAAGGAGAGAAACCGCAATTGTTCTTCTCTGTCATTCAACATTTACATGGCGCCAGTTGTCATTCGAGTTTGTTTTACTATTTATTTAGGCACGGATGCGATTGTACCATTTTACAAACTGGGGCTTGTGTGCAATCTTTTTCACCGATGGACTGAATCGCCTCCTCTGCGACATTAACAAGTATGATTTGTAGAAGCATAGGTCGAGGGAGTAAAGATTCTGCTGGGAACGGGATGCTGACGCGTAGTTCACACTACCCTTAGACTAGACATCGATCTGCTGATTTGATTGGTAGGTTTATCATAGAAATTGACCTCGATTGGGATTGTTTCTCTACGTTTCACTCTGCTTCTACAGGCACGGAGACGTTTTTTGGTTTGGGATGACTTGGCTAAGGTGATAGGAGAGCTAGAACATTAAAACTTGCCCCTGAAAACGGAAACGAGAGAGCACATGGAGCAGTACACTATCCTGATGCGTTATTTGGAAAAATCGTTAAAATTTGGCTAATTTTGGCGCGATGCGGTAATTTTTACGTTTATGACATCGTGGACAAAAGCACCAGTCGTTGGTGTGAGTTGAGGGCAGAAACTTGCTTAAATAGTAAGCCCGCATAATCATAATACATTTGTTTGCATTAAATTATATGCTGTATTTTTCATTTGTCTAGTTTGATAAGCATGTCTTCTCGTCATTAAGCACTACCTTTTGTACCTGCGATAGGTACTGCTAATTGGATAGAAAACACCCTTTGGTGACTTACGGCTGACTGCACCTTCGTTAGAGCCACTTTTCACCCACCTGTTTATCATGTAGCTTACTTATTTGCACGGATCTCGAGCAAGCGTTTGTAACATTACTGGTGTCCATCAATGATTAGTAAGTCCACTGTTTCTCTCTATGGATCATGCCTCCGACTGAATTTGCCTTCTTTCGTACTTGGCCATGCCTCTCGTTTAGCTTTTCGTTGAAATGCATATACTCACAGGACTTGTAATTAATATGACTGAGAATCGTCAAAGTGCCTGCTTTAATGCTCTGGTGCTGCTGTCAATCGATGAGGCATACCAGATGTTGATAAGTGATGCATTAGTCGACGTCATAACTCGTGCAACTATTCGCAGTGGAATGCCATTCCTACCTCCAAATAAACGTTTTTCCTTCTAAGTCATATTAGTGGTTGAAGCACTACGCATTGACACATCTATTTAGCATTTTTTCAGCATATAAATTGTTGAGTGGAAAGCTTGCTACTGTGTTACCCCTTCCTGTTGCCTCGCAAATTCGGAGAAAGCCTTAATCTTCCGAGATCGTGTGCTATTTTGGCCTCCATCCAATTTCATCAGGTCGTAAGACAATTTCGTTGGTTCATTTGGCAGTTGTTATTTGTGTTTATAAAGCTGCGAGCTAGGATACAAAGGGCACTACATTGTTTGCGTGCATGAAATTCGTTAACCTAATAATGAAGGACACCCCAGCGTGTGCAAAAAAAATAGGCATTATGGCTCGAGGTGGAGGCGCTTTCATCACGACAGCTGTCTGTTTGGAAACCCAGCTGAATTCTTCGTTAAGTCAGCTTTTGAAGTCTTCAGTTATAGGTGAGATCATGTTTGTCAGTAATTGAGTTTAAATTTGATACACTTAGCGAGAAACGCATCAAGACCACCCGACTGCACTTATATTCATTTTCTAGAAGGGATTGCAACAACAACTTGCAAGCCATAGTGCTAACACCTGCAAATAACCGGATTTTTTTCTTAAGGTTTAGTTTGATTTCCCTACTCTAAATGATGCAAGGCTCGGTGGAACATTATTGAGCCCCAGGACTGAGGACTTGGCCTACTTTCTGAATCGCTAATAATATGCTGCTGCACAATGGATTTTATGCAAGGCATCAGATTGTTAAGTTCAAACTCAATGTAACACCAGACGCAAACATTTTAGACTGGTTGATTTCAGAGCAGTAAAGAGTTAGGGCCTGTCTAGCTAGGCGGAATTGTTGAGTTTGGACTCAAAAGCTCCACTTTTTTGTTACAGAGAATTTGCGGATGGCCATTAAAACAGTTACGTGGGCGGAATGAAACCTGGCTTAACACAAACTGCAAGAATGCCAGGGCCTCTACAATAATTTTAGTGGTTAATCCCGTCACTAATGATCTGTAAGTGGTATTAGCATTGGTGCAGTCAAGTTCTTACGTAGGCATTATTGAAACGAATGACCTTTTTACTGCACTGATGTAAGCACGCGGAATACAATCCATCACAGATAAGAGATAATGCATAGATTAGACTTGCAATAGGAATGAAAGCATAGCCGGTTGTGGAAGGTTACACCACTTTGCAAGAATGAGCTTTCCTAAAATAACTAAATGTTTCGTGCGGATAGGTAAATGCCACTATTTTGAAAATTGCTTATCTTTCCCAACCAGCTGACGTGAACAAAGTGAGTTTTATCCAAGCTAACCTCAAAAGTCAGTACACGGTGAATCTACCCTTGATCTGTCTTGACTAGGAATGGTCCCTTTTACCCTGTCTCTAAAATTTGCTCAGTTTAAAATGCCAGCGGGATAGTCCACGTTACACATTTTCGAAAGGAATGCGCAGAGTACCCATGAATTACCCATCATGGACTTGCCGCCTTAACCCCTTCTAAACCTTTTATTCCAGAGGATCACTATTTATCCCTTCTTCGTTTTTTTGGCTCACAATCCAATTTCCATTGTAGGCTGTTTGAGTGGAGGTCGAGTAGAAGAACATTCAATGTCATATTGAAACCATAGTCCAAATTGGCACACGTTGAGCATGCTTCGACCAAGTCATTCATGCATGTCCTTTTATTGCAAAAATAATGCTATACACAAGCATTAAGAGTCCGTTTATTCTACTATTGTTAATGTCATTTTAAATTGTCAGAGAAATGCAAATTAGAGAAACAAAATCACGTATTTGTGAAATGGCAGTGGTGCTAAATTGGCATTTTTACCGCGAATAATTATAATTTTTGAGATAACTGGATTGTTAGAAGTCTTTCTTATCCGATTCTAGGTGCGAACCAGAAATTGCCTGCTAATAAATGCTGGAGAAGGCAACAGTTGAGGCAAACATGGATGATTCAAATTTCTAACAACTTCCTACTGTACACCTGGACCAAGGGGACAACCGCCTTTGCAGTATTATATGAAAAACTGGGTTCATGCCATTGTTAAGTAACTGTCAGCGTGCAATCAAAGAAGAGTCAAGAAAATTTATAAAAAATAGGTGAAAAACAATTATCTAGAAATATTGGTCCCAGAATGATCAAATCGTACTAATTCAACTCCGCTTACTGGGTGGTTTGAAATGACCACAAGAGTGTAGCAATAAATGCAGATTTTTAGTCTTTTAGTGCTGGGATTGTGACGCAAGAAAAGAATGATAAATCTCACTTGTAGAACAAAGCAATGAAATTCCAGTCCGGTGCACTAAGAGAAGAACAGAATGCTGGCATCGTCAATGGACAAGCATAAGTGAAAATAGAGTTCCATACCAAATGTTTTAGTAGCGATTTGGTAGCGGTTTATTAACGGCTTCATTAAAAAATGTAAAACGGCGAGTAAATAGTCATACAGTGTGCTCACTCATTTACAGACATGGTTTCAGCACTTTCTAGAAGCAACACATCTCAGTGCGGAGCATTCGCGTCGCATACATTGCATAAGTAGTTGTGTTTCGATTCGTTACACTGTGTGAATTCGCATTTAGTTGATTGATTTAAAAAATTAGTGCCATAACTTCTTGACTCAATCCTTAACACCTCTAATTACCCTAAATTTGATGAAGGAAGTGGACAATTAATGAGAGTGGAGCGAGGTCGGTGGACCAGCCCACATCATCTCTGGGGATGCACTAAGAGATGCCAGCAAAATAAGCAGGTCTGACTACGCCTGACTTGAGAACGTTAACTATCATTCTGCAGCGCAGTCCTTTTATTGCATGGAAGTCCGGCTTCAGCTCCCTCTGCAGTCAATCCATCTACTCCCCATTATAAATTATAGGCAGAAACAATGGCACAAGTTAGCGGCAGTTCAATGCTCCTAGCGCAGACTTTCTAGAAAATATCTAAATAAATGCGCCTAATTTTGCTAGGTTATTATTAAAAGCCCAATAAAAGTATAATTTTTTACGCATCCACTACAGTTCAATGTTCTCTTTGGCACTTATTCACGTCAGTGCCAATCCTAGTGAAGTTTAGCCTAAGCTCTATCTAACAGCAGTCTTTGTGCAGGGCAGGTTCTTGCAGTTACTATTTTGGGAAAGTGTTAATCACAGGGATTGCCCTTTCTTCATTGCGTCTAGTTCTTATACCTGGCTAACGATTATTGTAAGTTGTTCATTTTGTCAAAGTTTGCTTGCTTTGATTAACTTGACCAAACGCTGTCTCTACATGATACTACTCGGACCTATTATACACAAATTGATAATTAAGCCATTCGATGTGAACATGCAAAGAGCATTTCATTTATGGGATGCTACTCTCACAGCTTACAGGGGAAATACACCCACTGAAGGCTATTAGAACAGTATAGACTCACTGATGCAATGCTACTAAAACGCTGTCGACCTTCAAAGTACGCCATTCATTCAAGTCTGCATGCGAAACTGTTAAAGTGATCGATACTAAATCTTGGTTAATCTAGACAGACTTCATAAAATTGACCACAATATGTATGGACGCAGTAAATCTATTGAGTAACTTGAGGGCTTGATGTTATTCTCGTCTTCTTCCGATAGGATGCTGCTACGAAAATGACAAACATGGGCAGTACATCTGCAATAGAACACCCACTCTGTTCCTTAAATCAACCGTATCCAGATGGAGTGAACCCAGTAGAGAATGCCATCTTTGTCATCACTTAGGACGTTGTAATGAGTTTATGAGAGTAGGCCGGCCTTGCAAAAGTGTTTGTTTCGTATTCATAAAAAGCAGCTTTATTGGCGGGAATAGAGTTGCAGCCTCAAACAAGAGGCGAGTAGCTTCTATTATGACCAAATAAAAACCTTGCCTTACAATTTTCTGCTTAACTACTTTGTATTCGTTTTCCCAATATAAATGCACATTTAAGCCTTTTAGTTCTATGCAGACTTTATGTCCAAAGAGAGAAGTTGGGGCTACCCAGGCTGCCACTAAATGTAAAGCGCATGTAATATCACTAACTGCTTCACACACAACGGTAGCAGCGGATCTATAGACGGCAGTGTGTTTAAACCACAAATAGATGCGCAGATAGCACTTTGATGCAGAGTTGGGCAGAGGTGGAAAACCATGACGGCGGTGGCAACAGCTGCTGGTTTTTTAATAGACCACTGACGCCACGCTGCTGCATTTATGGTTGCAGGCGTCCAGTACTGCACTGGGCGTTTGGCATTGGTGGTGGTGATGGTGCAGATGAGGTGATATGGTGTCACTCCACCTGCTCGATTAGCGCAACACGCTACCACCATACGTTGCAGGCACAATACAAGCCTGTTCTACATCAACGCAATGGCATTAGCAACATCTCAATTATTAAGCGCTGGGAGTCAGTGTGTAATCGTGTACAGCATCCATACCACCCCAGCAGTTGGTCGTCAGACTCATGGCTAGTAAATGTACCTTTCATTCGCATAATCTAATTCACCGCACTTCTAAGGCCTCGATGGTAATGCGTTATACACCTGCCACGTATCATCCTGCACTGTGGTCGAAGCGAGTACGTTGGCATTTATTGGAACTGCACTGGATCGCACATAACGCCATGTTGGTGCAGGAACAGAGGGCGAAGTTGTATCTGCACTTGTAGTTGCATTTGTCACTCCATCACACACTATCTTCACTCACGATCTTCTAGGGATCGCAGTGCTTGCTATTGTCAATAAAAGAGTAGCATGGGGTAATAACTTAAAATAATAGGTGTTTTATGGATTAGCTTCAAAACATGGACTGATAAAGAGCAACGGTTTTTCAGCCGTCACTTGGACGTACTTGTTTGTTCCATACCGCCTTCTTCTTATTCCACTTCCTTGATTTGTGCTGCCACCTCTTTTTGGACCCTTCATTAATCATGCCAGCGTAATTTGCAGCTTGAGGGTAGCACAGGTCCGACAACTAATGATTTGAGCAAGGAAAGGAGTAGTGCACGACACTTTTTAATGAGGTGAAATCCTAACGCATGTAAAACCATGATCGTGGACCTTTTTCGTCACCGAGCAGCATGACAAATTGCTGAAGTTTTGCAACCGGCATCGGTTGGGAAAGAACTTCTGATTGGTGTGCTTCTGACGAATAGACGCTGACAGATGGCGCTATGTGTAGCTGTGAGTAAAGTGGTTGGATTAAAATTATGACGCTGCTCTCGGTGAAACTATGAAGCGATGGTAGGCTTGCTGCTTTCAGTGGACTTCTGAGGTGAAGGACGACAGACCAGCTGGTTAGTAGCGTTTGGCTCGCGAGAGAATCCGCGCAGATATAAATCCGTCAATGTATCACTGTGTATGGAAAAGGTATGGAATTTAAGATGGTTTTTTAAGCTCTCACTAGTCTCAACATTAATCAGGTTGAATTTGAAGCAGTGAGACGTTAAAGTTAGCGTTAGATAGGTCATATCTACAGGTCATGTCGATTTTATGACAGGGAATTTTAAGACTGAACCTGCGTAATTAATTGGGCTACAAAAAATAAGCGTTGCTGTTGGTTGTTTCAATGCGAACTAGACGATTTGAAACAATACTTATTCAATGAAAATAGTAGAAGTACTTAGCGCATTTAAATGACCACTTTCCTTGCTGAACTGAAAGTGGGCATAAGCTTCAATCTAAGGGAGAGATAACCTTCTGCCGAATAAGGTCGAGGAGGCGGATAATATTTAACGCGCTCGTCTAAAATAGGAGATAATTACAAGAATAATAATTGATAATAATTACAAAAGACAAACAAAGTATTTTAGAGTTTCCACTGTAATGCTACTAGACTCGTATGAAATAAATGAAGGCAACAAGCGTAGTAAGTTGCACAAGTAGTATTTCTTAGAGTGAAGTGGAGAAGAATGAGGACTCAAATGAATCTGAAAACGGAAGGCAAGGTGTAGTGTTTGCAATTGTAGCGCCACGTATTGATGTAGAGTATATTTGGCAGGCACTGGAGGGATGCGATGAGTTTAGCACCGAGCATATTACTACAGTTCAGTGTAAAGTGCGTGTGTGCAAGCTAAGATTGTGTTGGATTTGTGAAAGGAAGAATGGCGTAGATGCGACTGCACTAGTAAGACTCGTGGATCACTTACAATTACTAGTCATTCTTACGAAGAGTGGATATGAACAATCGTTGATTGTATTGTGCTGCATGAATTGCGTTAAGTAGGAGTGAAGAAATGGAGCTGAACAGGCGGGGGAAGGAAGAAGGTGAAGGAAAGCAGGGAGTTGTGGGTTGAATCGCAGCTGACGTGTATCACTGCAAGGCGTGTTTAAGGAGACCTGGAGGGCTGCAATAATTTCAGCACAGATCCCATCATTTCAATTCCGGGTGAATGTGAGTTGAGGTATGGTTAAAGTTGAGCACAAGAGTATAACGTGGATGATATGAGAGTAGAGATGGTGATGGGATTTGCTCCGTCGTCAATTATTCATCACGAAGAGCAGGTGTTTACAGACGTCCAAACTATGTCAGGTGATGAAGAAGCGGAGTCCATAATTGCATTGAGCACCACTTCTCTACACGGATGCGGGTCGTTTTATTCGTAAAAGGATTTCAGAAGAATACTTGGTAGAAGGGGAAGGAGATGGATGTTGGAAAATAACTAAATGCGTACTTATTACTTCTGCATAAGGGAGCATTTCACTTCTTCCGCTAGTTGTGTTTTACAAAGTAACGTGCAGATACCTCTTCGTCGTTCATTAATTAGTCATCCTGTCGTGCATTGACGCTTTCGGGGATATGCATGCAATTAAAGATTCGGAAGCTTAGATACACGTCTTACAGAAACGCAGCAAAACGATTATATTTTATTCTGTATATATGAAGGGGGACAGAGTTGTCCTCTTTTTTGTGCCTTAACTTGTTAGAATGGTTGGCCTTAATGTTGATAGCTAGGAAGAAGATACTGATACATGCGCGGCCTAATGCAAACTCTCCATCGAACGCTGCCATCTACAGTGTGCAAAAGTCACCTAGTTTTACACTACATAACTTCAAATTCTCTCTTTCTGACATCAAAATCCAAATTTCTTTCTGCAAGTGCAATGGCTGTTGTTTCCGCAGTTTTTTTATTAAAACCTCTACTGGTGAAGAGCCAGTAGTACAAACATCTTGATCGCTTCTTTCCGAAAGTGAGTAACTCCATGGATTCGCTTCTTAGAATCAGCTGCTATTCAGCTACTTGCACATCCAGCATGATGCATTGAAATCTGCCGCGCGGCTAGGCAGGAGGACGCCAAGCGAGAAGCCGGAGACTGTAGCTCAATAGCATGTGTCCATTGCATGGAGCGCTGAATCCATAAACGGAGAATTGCTGCTATGCGGACTCACCTGAACAGGTACTCGATCCTTGCGTCATCAGGTTAAAAGTCAATACTATGCCGGCTGAGCTTTACGAAAATTCGTTTCGCAGCCACTTCGGCCCATGATTATCACACCGTAAGAAGCTTCTCACCGACGTACTTACGCATGCTTTTCTCCATCAATGCAATAGCCGCCATTTCCGTTGCACGTCTTCTCGTTTCTCTCAAACGCTCCACCTCCTCTGCTGGTAGACCATCGATGCGACTGCAACTTTTTTTACAGATTAAAGACGCATGGCATAGTAGTGGGGATAGGCACAGTCATAGTAGCCTGGATCACGTCCACCTCCTTGACCATGGGGTCTATCATAGTGAGTTGATTGTGCATGCTTTTGTAGTGCCCACATTCCTGCCCATGCTGTTTGGAGGATGTGTTTGTGTTTGGGTAGGATTGATGAAGATGGAGAGAGGGAGATGGATCACGATGCAGCATAAGTGGCTTGGCGTGGCGCGATATCTTATTGGTGGACTGGTGGTCAACAACCCCAAGTCTCACCTAGATGGCGCGTGTCTAATTCTCAGTCGATCTTATTTGACAGTTTTTAAATGCAACAGGCTTGAATGATTGCAACGTTCCCAATCAAAAAATGTTCTTGATTTCTGCACTTGTAGACCAACTGTTCCTTCACAAGTGTTGCTACCATTCGAATAATTATTGATTTCTGCTGCAACTGTCAGCGCCGTGCTGTCGCGGAGCTGTCTTATTTGCATGGATGCATTACCACAGCCGTGCTAGATTTATTGGCGGTTGCTAACAAAATTAGGCATGCGTTAAACCCGTTGCGCATATTTTGCACTGACTACTCGAAAACCCATACGATTCCACTAGCAGGGAAAGGATTCCTCTTGTGGAATTCGTTGGCACATTGCTGCTGGCGTCTTTCGATTAAGATCCAATTTTATTTGGGACTAGTCGCATAGGCTTGCATCTGTTAGTGAGCTCAAGCGGCAGATATGCGTCTGTTTGTTACCAGTGTTTTCTAGAAGAAAGCGTAAATGCACTGTCATTCCTCATCTATTACTGATTCCGCCTTTCGACTATTAGCATTATCATCCACCACAAGGTCGTGGAATAATCGACTTACTAGCACCCACTTTTAACCACCCTGGTCAACCACGTCGGAAAATTGCGAGACTCCAACTCCCAGCCTTTGGCTTTAGAAACCGACGTCTCATTATTAGGTCACCAGAACCAGCTCCTTGTCGTTAACTTACTACAGCTAGCAACAGGGCTTAGTGGTGAAGGGTATGGATCTCGCTATCGGCGCGAAAGGTTTCGGCATCAAATCCCGGCTAAGCTCGATGCCCACTCGGTGGCCAAAGGGTTATTTGGTAAATGTGCCATTAAATTCACCGACCTCTTCTACCTTACATTTGCAGGCCACTGTCCTCATCTTCTCATTTACCTAAATACTGGTACCATTGCTTTCCAAGGTCATAGCTCATGCGCAACTTTAACTAGTTTACTAACCCATTGTCTAGCTTGTCTGGGTTTCTTCTAGGCTAGTTAACTTATTTTAACTATGGGTAAGGGCGACCAAACTGTTTGAAGCCGAGCACCTTTTCCAAGCGATCTTGCATTCTTTTGTGTCTACACACGTTCCTACGACTCGATTCGGAGTTGGTGGAGGGATGTGGCAAAAAACCAGGTATCCACGCATCGCAGCATGTAAATGGAAAGCGTTTACGCCATAAATGAGTTTAGGTACATCTCTCTATTTGCAACCTGCTTGTATATATCTGCTGTTTTATATTGCTACCTTTGTGTATTTTAGGACTAAACTTATTCGTTTTGGGATTTTTCTGTTTTTTGCTTGTTTACACCCTCAAGAAGTGATCAAACAAGCCAAATATAAACAACTTTTAATCGGTCGGCCGGATGGTATGAACCGCCACATAATAAATACATCTTTAGCTAGAATTAATGTTTGCATTGCTGCTCTTGTGAACACTCGCTCAATGGTCCCTAACCCCAAAATTAGAACTGAGCGACTGATGCCGTGCAGCATCTAGAGCGTCTTACGAAAGTCGTATCCAAAATCAATAGCATTCAATCCTGGGGTTTGGTAATCCTTGTGACAGAATGCATGGGCTGTGCCGATAGTTGAGATTATTAATATACTTGTAAGCTAAGTTGATGCACATGCGGCACATATCCATGAACAGTGCAGTGGATCTTGTGAACACTGCCGCATGATGGACGCATTAGCGCTAGTTACGGACGGCTATCTGAGTCTGCAATGCAGTAGATGAAAAAATCAGTGGTAATGCGACGGTTCAGTCAGAAGAAAGTTAGACTGTGTTTAGGCGTCTACGCATCCACCTTGGGTCACGACGGGTATCAGCTTTGCTGTTTTTAGACCCAATCCTTCCGCATACGCCTCCACGCGAACATACACGACCGGCAACGCCCCAGTAAAGGCAGTAAGATTAGAGCAAAAAAGGTTCACACGTCGCAATGTGCGGAGGTTAAAATGTCATCGCGATGCAGGTGAGATCCAAACTCACGCCGGGAGACCCCAATGGATTAGCAATCCACCTTTCGTCAGCGCAGCCAACACCTTTCTCACCACGGCCTAACCTGCCAACTTCATTACTCATTCCAACATGTCACACATCTCTTTACGGACCTCGAGCAGGCAAAATTAAAAACCATGCAGATAGGGATCGAATGGACCGGGAACAAATACTGCTAATGATAAGAGCCCGCGGAAAGACATTTGTTAATGCTCTCAAAGCTACGCTGCACACACACTTCGAAGTTCGTTTGATCCACTAATCAATCTTGCCAACCCATAATCATAAATTCGCTAGCGTCCTAACAACGCCATCCTAGTGACCACCTGTCCTGCTCTGCCGATGCTTTCTATGCTTATAGCCCTTTCTTCTTCTCACTATCCCATTCCTTCTCAACATCGTCATGCCGTATAAGTGGGTGTAGCGTTGTTGTCGGTGTGTATCTAATCACATCCTCCTCAGTCGCAACTATTGACTATTTCAAAATTTGCACACCTTCCTCTTTCCCATTACTTTTGTTAATACATTTTTTAAATTTATATGCCCGCCAATAGCCTAATGCTTTTTCCGTGCATTGGAATTTGTTCTGCATAAAAGGGCTTTATTCAGCTGCACTTTTCTTGCTGTTCGCTTCTCGTAAGCGAATTGCCAGGATTTTTTAGTGCTACATCCTTGTGCCGAAGCTAAAGTCCACTTTCTTTGTTTACGTTAAAATTGTTTCAGTGGCGATTGTTCTGTACGAGGTGGATGGATATTTGTTGGAAG
The DNA here is from genome assembly GCA_036345935.2 of Taenia hydatigena. Taxonomy (NCBI): domain Eukaryota; kingdom Metazoa; phylum Platyhelminthes; class Cestoda; order Cyclophyllidea; family Taeniidae; genus Taenia; species Taenia hydatigena. The sequence goes on from JADWOT020000007.1 coordinate 4,996,341, forward strand.
AAGTTGGAATGAAAGGCAATTCGAAGGTGGTCCCTGAATTGATGGATTTGGCGGTGGGATTGCAGAGTTAGAGCACTTCATAAAAGAAGCAGTAGCCACTTTTTAAAAAGTTAGCAATAGGACTCCAAGCAAGAGTACGTAACAACGCCATCCATGCGCTGTGCACCCGATTTTCTATTCCGTCACTCATTTGGGCGACAAATGACTTGAATTTTTCGTAAACACGTGCTGCAAAATGGAAATTTCCTGCTCTTTGTCATATTCACCCACCTACTCTAAACTAAGCCGTAGAAACATCAGTCAATGAAAACATCTATCTTGAAGGCTTTACCTACACGTCACCTAGTCGAAAGCTCCATAGGATTCAAAATATAAACGCAAATGCAATTTAGCTCTAAGTAGTCCTTTTAAGTACATTTATCTTTTGCCAAAATTTTTTTTTATGGAAAAGCATAATTCGACGTTTTCCTTACTTCATCTTGGTCTCAGATCTCCTTCAGAAGACCAAGGGTTATGGCAATCACATGAACGGTACCCTTAGCATTGACTTTGCAAGAATTGTCCATCCAGAGATGCAAATTGGTAGGCTGCAATTAAAGGCTCACTTGCGACCGTTAATTGTGTCATGCAGTGAGTATTTGGTATCCAAAGAAGGCCTCGTGTGGATTTGGAAGACACAGCTAGACAGTAGATCATTGAATCGTCTCCTATGACACAAAGTAAGAAATTACCATCCATCAAATCTCCAAAGGGCAATTATTCCAATCGGTAGGCAGGTGAGTGCTTACTTGGGGAATTAAGCATGAGAATGTTAATTTGAAGCATTCCCTATTCAAATAATCACCATCGCTGTGAACCAGACTTATCTAGAAGCCACGCTTAAAAGCGCAAGTATTTTGACATGCTGATCTTTTCTTCTCCTTACCTTTCCACACTGCTCTCACTCTGGGCTGGGAACCAGTAGGGAGTAGTGGTATAAGAACTGGTAGAAACGGAGAAGGTCGGTGCACCACCAGTATTTTTACCGTTCCTTCACTTCACACCCTTTTCGCCTATCCTCGTGCCCACCTTGGCAATCGTCGTCAAATTTATTGCTTTCTTTATTCGAATGCCCGTTTCGGTTACAGCCACATGGGTCCCCCTACTGACTTTGCAAGGTAGGTTGATGTCTAAGCTATGCCATCATTTGTCTTCAAGGAAGCTGTGGGCGCTACAGTCGTAGCATTTTTTATTTCACCAAGCCTTTACGCCGCATTCACCACTCCTCAGTCTCACAGCATTAAAGGTGTCATGGGAAAGGCTAATCTTCCCATTACACGCCAGCCCAGCTACTGCTTGAACAAGCACAAAATACTTTTTTCATAAAGGCAGACCTACTGCGAGGATAACGCATCACCACTGCCTTACATGGGCAGCATCTTTTAGACGTAGTTGATGGAAGAGGGTGGTGGTGATGATAAACAGGAAAGGGAATGAGCGAATTCCATTAGGTGCCAATCACAAATACACCCCACGCCGCTCCCGTGGACTAACAAGCTGACGCAGACTGCAAGAAATGGGAAGGAGAGGTAGAGGGTTGTAAATTTACGCCTCTGGAGAGGGTCGAACCCTCAAATTTCGCATTACAAGTACGGCGCTCTATCCTGCGTTAGGGCGCAGAGACACCCAACATCCAGTACCACCATGCCACTAACTGCCACCAATAACCACCAGCATGCTTCGCCCCCTTGGCTTCATCCATATAATCTCCACGCACTCCTTTGCTACTACTGCTGTCGCTCTTCGAACAAGCCCCACAATTATTAATGGCTAGAAATAGTTACTCTGTTATGCATAACGCCCTTAACAATTAGTGATTTTCCTTAAAAGGACAATTCTTCAAAGGGGTGATGGTGACTCTCCCTAGGAATCTCGTTTAAGTCACCAGTTCCGCGCTCCTTGCTCTATTCACGGGTTAGTAACAGCTCTTACCCTCGCCAGTATTGGCAATGTAACAATAGTGTGACAACTGGCACATGCCCCATTCTTTCTGCATGCGCTTCTATCTCAGTGGTTCGTTTTTGCTGATGTCGAAACTGCTGATGATGAGGCGCATGAGAAGATGAAGCGGCGCTTTGTTCTGCAGAGATTGTGGCTCTACACAGACTCAAATTGAACTCTTTATCGTTTGTCCGTGATAGAGATGCGAGTAATCCAGCTGTGAACTAGGGAGAAGGGTCATGTTATTATGAATGATCAGACTCAGCAATAAAGTTGAAATTACGTTAAAGGAGTCAGGCTGTCCAGCTGCCCGCTGGTAGGAGGAATCGCGACAATTTGCTCCCCTTGAAACATTAGTAAGGAAGATGAAATAGAAAGAGCGCGACCGGTCCGCACTAGCAGAACCACAACTACCAAGGAGATTAAAGTGCATCCTTACATCAAAATTATGCATCAGGAGCACTTCAGTAGCATTTTCCCTACAATGCGTTATTTGACTCAGGTTATCACACTCGACAAATGACGTGCTTGCATCGCCACGAATTAGACAGGCAAGTGAATCGGAAGCGATTCAAAATGATCGCAGGTAGCAGAGTTGTCAAGCCCCACCTAGCTGCCAAGTCGCAAGCAGTGACAAAGTGATTAAGGTCATTTGAGTGCTCGAAGCTAGTTACACTGCGATGATTTGCCAATCCCATTGAGCTAGGCCTCCACTCAAGTTTCCAACATTTGCTGCAATTTCATGCCAATAGCCCTACACGTCAAGTGGCAAGTCGACATTCTGGCATCCAGTGCAGTGTCATCACGTTGCTCTCCAGTGCCTTTGAGTTATTAAAACAACGGTGTTGAGAACTCGTAACTAAGATATTTTTGAAAACTACGTAATGCGATAATTTATTTGATTCCTTTGCTACGTTTCCACGGCGAGTTTTAATTATTGGCGCACTGGTTTCACCAGTAAAACAAGTGACAATAAAGCAAAAGTGATAATGTCATTCGTCATTGAAAGGTTTTTAGAAGGCTGGTTCAAATCTACCCAAGCATTTCAAATAAAATCATA
>JADWOT020000007.1:4999483-5133424 GCA_036345935.2 Taenia hydatigena
TTTTATAGAAAATAGATCACGCAACGGCTGCAAAGGTCGGAATTCGCTTTTGCATTAGACCATGGGCGTTTACTACACAAAGGTCGCTCAGCTTGGATTATTTTCCTGCGCAACTGTTCAACATCTAATTTAAATGTCTTGGCTAGGTTTGGCCGCCACGTTACTCATGGAGCCAAAAATGCACTTCTACTAGTGGTTTAGGATCGGGAAGAAAATAACAAATATAGAGAGTAAGGGGGTCGACAATAAGCATGTCCGCGGATTGGCGGAGTCTTAAGGCACCGCTATTACCAAAGTGATGCTTAACATTTCCGGCCGCTAGATGCAACACATCCCATGACAGAGAGATAGGAATCATAAATGGCAACGATGTGCATAAAATGTCTCGAAATGCAAGCTGAAGAATAGGTGAACTGCACTGATTCGCATCTTGCGAAAACCATGGAGACACATTATCTACATAGAGCATGATGCAAGAAGTTTGGAACTAACTTGAAAGAGAAAAAGGACCAAGTGTTAGGGTATGCACGCGGTAAGGCTTCGGGTTGCCTACATTACCTCAAAGGCGATGGTTGCGACCCAGAATAGTCCCATTTCGCATAGTCAAGAGTAAATCAAAACACTTAGGCATTCAATAGCCCATCTCCTAATCCAAGCGTTTCCCTCGGTCTTGCCATCGAAGAACCTCCAGCCTCAGCCATCACAACTTGTCGGTGACGTGTGAAATGCGCCAAGAGTCCACGGTGCCGAACACATAATTTCCATCCAAAGGAAAAAGAAAGGAACTCACGAGTAAGACATTTTGCAGGTTCTCTTATTAACTGGTGAGAAAGGGGCTAAAGAGTAGTACTAAGCTGGTAGACATTCGAGAACCGGTGCCACGACCTCAACTCTGTCCTCACGGATCGAATCAATCTACCACCTCTCAGTGCTTTGGTGAACTGGTAATTAAAACGCACAACCACTTTATTGATAATCAGGCAAACGAAGGAACGGGTCAAACAGATGTAAAGAAGTAAGGGTATGGATAAACCATTCAATTAATCAGTCAAGCAAAATCAATCAACTAGTCAGTCAAATCATCAAATCACTGCTCGATTAATTGGTTTAAGAATTGGGATATCACTCAGCTAGATTGGAGTTGAGTACAGCAGTGGCAGCAGTAGCACGAAGAAAAGAGGTAGCGGAGACGCATTCTCAGTCGTTTGAACCACTACAGTGAAAGAAGAGTGGAAGAAGAAGAAAGTGTGTTCTCTTGGGTGGGAAAGACATTGACATGGCAAACGGGAGGATGAAGTAAAGAGTGCAAGCTTACCAAAGGAAGCAGACGAGCCAGAGGAAGCGGATGATTGGCTAGGACAAGAGAAGTGCAACAAGTGAGCTCTTGGCTTAAGTATTAAGTCAAGCACTGGATGGCTGGATAATCTAATGGGTTCTAAGTGCGATGGCACAAGTACTAGAGTCACTCACCAGAGTCGATTAAGTTGCACAGAGTCCTATATTTTCCTTCTTGCAATCTCCTCACCATATCCACATCCCCTTTTCCTCCACCCTCCTCCTTCTCTTCACCTGGCTCTACGTCAACCTCGAATTGCACACCCACCTCCTCCATCGCTCCCCGCGTGGTCGAGAGTTGGCTCGCCGTTTGCAATGGTGTCACTGTGGTGAGCGATGACGACGTAGGAGAATCCGATTCCATCCGGGAGGGTGGCAACTGCCACCACTCCGCCTGCTCATCCCCATCCTACCACTGACTCGTCAAAGTCAAGTAGTCGGACAGGTCACATTCCGATTCCTCGTGCCCCGTCAACTCGACCTCGTCGTCATCGCTCAGCGTCTGCTCCTGCGTGTCTAAATCCTCCATAGACTGAATTGTTCGAGTAGTTAAGCGCACAGTCGAGCGAAGTGTAAATTTGCCACGTGTAATCTGCTATTTTATAAAGGTCTTTATTGAGAAGCTCACGTGGCAAGAATTGCTTTGCCCAGCAGAAAGTGAGAAGTGCTCGAATACATTTTCTCTTGCGAGCAAATTGGGGGCTACGGTGGCGGATTCTAAGACTAGTTTAGCCGCGCTTCTAAGCGATTAGCTAAAAGTTCGAAGTTATGAACAAGCGATTCCGCCTTGATTTCAGCGCAATAATCATATGCTTGAGCAACTAGGCCTCTGTAAAGTCAAATTTGCTTTAAAAACCGCGAATGCACCAGCGACCTGAGGCTGTTACTGCGCCTATGATGACTGTTAAACGCGTTTAGAGGAAGCACGTAAATGAGATTTGGAAATGTAAACAAGTGTGACAGAACTTTTAAACTAAGTGAATACCATTACCCATAATCCTGAAGAACAGCCATGTTTTTCTCATATATGGACTCAATGTAGGCTCTTGTGAAGGCATGTGCGCAACATTATGACATGGCAAGACTTGATGGCGAATAGTGTTGCCATTTATTTGTATGCGGGTTATAACTGGATGAAAGATCTAGCGATAGTGTTATAAGCTCTGCATGGCCATGTGAAATAGCACTTTAAAGCAATGCCACCCGCTCACCCCGCATTCTGCCGCATACCATGTGCAGCAACGAATTGCTGTGGAGGAATGGCTTTGAGGATGATTGGTCAAACTCCTGCGTCAGGCATTGCAAGTTAAGCAGAGCCAAAGGAAGCACTCGAGTTAAGTGTGGCGACTAAATTGATGACTGACCGCGACATCAATTATTTCTCCTAGTAGCTCAACTGTCTTTGCAGTTTTGCTGTGTCGAAAATGGCTCCGTGGACGGAAAATAGGCTGGCTGCTACGGGCATCCATAGATAGGCGCAAAAGCACTGGCTCTAAATCAGATTTGTGTAAGAGCGGACCGGATGGAAGACGATTCCGTTAGAGTGAAATCTTGCGTCATTTCAATTTGTCGCGTTGTTCCCATGTTAGGGCTGACCAGTAGCATCAATTTTGGCTCCATCATGCTAGTAGAGAAGCAGAAAAGTTATCTCGGGTAGCGTCGCTTCCTTTATCTATAGCTTTCCAGCGGAACATGGGGTCGTGATGGATAACCTTATGTTTAACATCGTCACTCATTCACTTTTCCATAGAGTATGTGCATCCTTTGCACCACTTTAACCAAACACCATAAGAAGTCAGGCGACACCGCACTTGTTAAATGGGTGCTTAGTTGGACTCAGTTTTTAAATTCTTCTCCGAAATTCCGATTATCTTTTGTCGATATTTCCTCCAGCTCCTCACTTTTCCGATTAAGGCAAACATGAACGTGAACACGAGATTGACAAAAAAGGCGTGATTTTAAAAGAGAGTGGCTAAAGAATCAGTGGGTAGTTAAGAATAAGATGCGGACAAACGCGAATTTGAGGCGGAGAAAGAGCACAATGAAGCATTGGGATCATCGCTCAACAACAATCCTTGCACCAATCATCGTTCTTATTAAGTAGTAGGGCTGACGGCACAACAGCTGGAGGCGCGCTTTTACAAAGAATCATTGACGGAAATTGAGATATTCTCATGGGAGAACGGCAAACTCAGCAAGGCAAATGAGACACGTGATTGCAAAGCAGCGTGATTTGTTCACAGTCTACGTAATACATAGCAAATAACGGTTGGAGCGTCAATGAATTTATGGAACGAAGCATATTTTCGTGGACACTGAATAAATGCTTCATGCTTTGCAGAAGACTGCGAAATCACCACTCATTCTCATTAACTCTACCATCTTCGAATATGGTCTGCAAAATTTGTTAGAAATGAACACTTTTCCTATTAAACTTAGAAGCAACCATCAATATTGCCATGCAGCCTGGATTGTTGTGCTTGAAACGTGGCGGTCTTGCAAGCGTTGTCTTAGCCTTGAGTGGTTACATGAAGAACTTGTTCTCCACGTGTGATCATGAAACTAGTTTCTTGAAAACCGAACGAAAACACACCGATTTCGTTGAGCAGTCTTGCAAAATATGGCTCGTGGTCATTTTGAGGCGAGATACAACAACAGTCGAGATGGCTTAACTTTTAACATTTTCTTTGAATAAGAGGGAGTCAAAAATATGATTTCTTCTTTAACCTGTCCATACTGTCTAATAACCTTTAGTCTCAAATGCTTTTTGTCCACTTATGAGTTTATTTAAAGAGAGAACTAGAGTTGAAGTCATCGATTTGCGAGACATAATTGGAATGACATGGATGCGATACGTGAATTTAGAAGAAGATGGCTTAGTCAAGATAAATTACTATTAGAGGCGCATGATTTTAAATGATAATATTCGGGAAGAAATGGAAAGCATGAGCTGCCTCCATCCACGCCATCAGGAGGTCTGTGAAGCCAGGAAACTTGTTACAATGCTCTTATAACCACGAGAAAAAGTAAAATTAAACCACGTTGCGCCTCAGCCAATACAGTTCTTTTACCTGCCAAGGCTATCACTTTAGAGGGCTTCACCTGCCACTTTTCAATGCAGCGCTGTATTTGAAAGTCATTTCGAAGGAAGGCTAATGGAGGCAGGACCTTTATAAGCCACTGCTCTTAACGACTATAGTAACTTTTGCCAGTGTGCCTATCCAAACATTTTCATTTCTTGGAAATTGATCCGAATCGGCGTGCCTCACAATCTGGCGCTGTCTAGCAGACTGTTGATTGATTTTCATCTTTTGTTAAATCTGTACCAGTTGCGTAAAGTGGCATATTTGCCTAAGGGTAAGTAATCTGTTGTATCTCATGCATTCTAATGTGCTTCGGCTTTTTATTTAAAATAATTTTCTAGGTTTTTGGTACTCTAGCACGAGGTCTTGGATGATGTGCGGCTCCAGCTCATGGAATAGGCAATGCTCCCATCTACTAGACTGTCGAATACTCAGCGCCCGCCATTCACTCTTGTCGTTAGACAATATCCCGGGACGTGGTGATCCAGTCGATTTCCTTCTCTTTTGCTCCATTCGGTGCATTTCGACTTCGTGGAATCAATTTCTGTAGCGTTTGCGTTGCAATGCAGTGATTTCATAATATCTAACGTCTTAGAATCGAGCTCTACTTTGCAGAAACGAAAGTAACCTAAAATTTGAGACATAACGTGCTCTTTTTGCAGCCGTAAGACAAAATGTGGTTTAACAGAAGGCTTACCTTGTCTGACATCTGAGTCTCGGTGGGATCAGTTTCATATCAAATCTGGTGATATCGGCTGCACTTTGCCCTTTATTATAAAAACGGAGGATCATCGGTGCATAAAATCCCATAAATAGGCACCCTCCTGTGAATGATCAATTAAACGAGCTTACATTGAAAGGCACTTCCTATTGGTAGGACATTATGAAAAACGCTAATTTGTTAAGATTAGATTAAATCCAAAAGTAAACAGGTTATGATAAGGTGACTACTGTGTTTATAAGCACAGCGATATCCAGAATATTCGTAGCACAAAGCATATGCTTCTTTTTCATCTCTATCAATCAAGCACAAGAAGTATATCCGCAGCACAGTTTCGTCTGCACTTCTTAAACCTGCCCCATCTTTCAATGTTCGAGCAATAAGGAAAGCCATAATCTACACTTTCACCGGGATCCTTATCGATTACAAGGAAAAAACGAAATAACGAGCAATGTCATAATGTAAGGCGAGATAGTTTGGGCTCTCAGCCATGCAATAAGGCAACTTTGATTTGGTTTAACACTAACGTTGGATTGCTAGACAACTAATGCCATGCAGACGAAATCAAAATAGGCTCATCCCAACATCAGCATTAGCTCTAGGCTGTAGCTTTTGTGTTTTTTGCTTTCCCAATATTTTTGAGGTTTAATTAATGCCCTTGATGTTTTTTGCTTGCTGCATCAGTAAGTGCCCCGCCTTTTACCAAAACATGCTACTTTTTATAGCTAGAATAATAATTCGACGTGAAGGTCCTGCAAGCGCAATTGTATATTAATGCAACTTAACCTCGGAAACGGTAAACAGCGCAAGGCGATCAAGCAAAACCGCTCTTTATTTTTTAGAAGTTTTGGAAGGCTTCTGTTACCAAAGTGGATTGTATTCATTTTACATCGCACTTTGAGGGTTTGAACCTGGCCTAACCTTTAGTGCTTATCCGTGGTACTCTTCCATACGTGACCATGTTCCTCCTGCAATTCAAGCCATTGTGTAATTAATCCCACAAATCAGTGGCTTGATTAAAACTGACATTCTCATAAAGCAATTGTTAAGTTTCGACTTTTGCATACGATCGGCACCGAACAGCCGAGAAGCGAGTAAATCGTGGTTTAATTTTCCTTTACCTGCCTCCGGGATGCTGTTATTGACATCGATGGCGAAATCGAGGACATTAGACGTCTCTTCAATGTAAGACGATCCGCTTGTGAAGACGCTGCTAGTTATCTTGCAAAAACCGTCTGATGACACCAAAAGGCTTGAGTTGGATGCACAGAGTCAGATGTCCCACGATGTAACGAACTTGAGCCCTGGATCTGACTCCTTACGCACGAACGGCACTTTTGACTACTCAAATAAACATTCGAAATTTAAGTATACGGCCTTTTCCGCATGAAAAATCTGCCATTTTTCCAGCCAAGTATAGACCTTGTCTTTTGCTGAGAAATCGGTTAATCAGGAATTAGCTCCGTGTTAAGAATGAGTATTTCGTCAAATGTGGTAGCTCATTATGTTTGCACCTCCACAGGACTGGCACATCGCATTTCTCTCCAGCACAAATCAGTGACCATGCTGTTGAATTTGTGTTCCAACCTTTTAGTCTAATTTACAGGCAGGCGTCTCTTCTCGGCTATTGGTCTTTGCATCCGCTTTGTTGTTTCCTCAATTTATCTCTAACTCCGCCAACTTCGCCTTCCTTCCAATCACACTCATCGCCACATGCAATTTTCCCTGCCATTACCGAAACCATATAGGACTTACTTTCATTATTTATGCCACTGTTTCTCCTCTTTTATTTTTTACTCTACCAGCCATAAATCATTAATTTGGTAGCTTTTTACTGATGTGTTTATACAGAAACGCTATTGCAGCACTATATTGGTCTCACAACTTGCATTTGATAACAGATGTTATATCCCATATTTTTAAAAGGATGGTACCTAAAAACAGAAAATAAGAGTTAACTTTACAATTATAGCTCATAGAAGGATGAATCCAGGTTTCATATTTATTATCATTATTTAATGCCTAGAGCATTGCTGATTTAACCTAGGCTTAACAGGGGCATGCCAAAAGTGATTAACTTAGACAACTTAACAAGACATATCCTTGCTGGGTGGATAGAAGGTGTGTTCTCGGAAAAAAAACTTGTTACTTTGCATTTTAAGGTTACAAATTTTAGCATCCCCATGAAGCAAAAGCCTGCCATTACTAGTTTAGTGCAGGTTGGCACACTCCCATTCACTTCCATTGTTGTTGAGGAGAAAGGTAGCATTTAATCCATAATAACTGTCTTGGAACAAAGTTGAAGTAGCTATCGTCTCGTTGGTCGATGATAAGTTGGACCACGACGTTGACCGTGCTTGAGATGCAGGATGGCATGGCCGCCAAAATTTTGTGATCCATTGTCAGAGGTTGTGTTGGTTCCGATGCCAAAAGTGGTCTTAAGCGATGCGCCTGTAGAAAGCTAGAACAGAAGTTAGCGTCGTGTTCGCAGGCACGAGCATGCACACGCAGCATAGAGGTAAGATGGATCCCTCGATAAGAAACGTCTGAAAAAGTGTCTTCTCTTCTAAATCGCACCTAGTTCACACATCCGTGCTGAGTCCATCACATGCAGCATTTATCATGTGGTCATACCCTGCTGGCCTCGGTCTTTTTAACAAAATCTCAAAGTAGAGGGTCCGATAAGGTTCAGACGTATTTCGATCATCAGCAGCTCGCAAAGTTGATCGTAGACACGATGTCATTTATGAGTGCGCCACCTCAGAAATGTCTTATTACAGGTATCCTATTTGTAATTTGAAAAAGCTGTATGAAGGTTGGCATGGCAAGGCAGTGTCAGCTAGTTGCGTGCCCACTACATGACACTTCATGGAGATGTAGAGAACGAGTAGGCTGCCATTTCATCATCTCAGTGTGGTCTTTGTGAAAGCACTAAAAGCCCTTATTTTCAAAACCAAATTTCCGCGGCAGTTAGTTTTTCATTAGTTTGTCATTGGTTTCACCAGTCCTGCGTCTGCATAATCGGTTAGATTAAACATGCAATTAATAAACAGTGCGATGATGTCAGCACGATTTCGAAGCACTTGAGTGCGTTTAGTGAGTTAAGTATGGAAGCATTTCGTAATCTTCTGTTACATCCACCCTTTGCCACCGATGAGCGTGATTAAGGCTGGTATTAGACATGTGTGCACAGGATTGATGGTCAATTAATGGAGAGCGTTGAAGACCAGATTAGACTTCTCCCTCCACCGCGGTATTGAGCTGGCCTTGATTTTACAGTGATCACTATCAAACCCAGAGTCTATCTACAAGCACTAAGGACCAATTAGGGGAGATTCGTGAGGTTTATGACACATGAGAACGTCCAAGGAATCGCCGCGATAGGAGAACTTTCAGAAGAAATTAAGACAGCATTCTGGGTGTGTGGACACTTTTAGCATCATCTACTCAGGTCTTAGCCTATTAAACGGTTCGAGTCGACGGAGGTTGCGCTTGCAGAAACATAGTTTAGAGTAATCTTATAAAGGTCAATCAAACTATTGCTGTCACTACCAATTAGCAATACAATTAAAATACTAAATTAAGAAATAAGCCGAAACAACGCACAAACCCCAAAGATCGTATTAGAAAATCTTAATATGCATGCAGCAAAACATATCTTTATAAAAGTTTCATATGTATCACAGAGTGCAAAACCATAAAAACTTACGTGTTCTATATTACATAATGTCGTTTTTCTGCCTATACTCCTTAGGGAAAAATACCTTGAACGAAAACGCAGAACACACAAATATATTAGTCACCGTCTTTTGATTGCAAATTATCATTTTCTTCAATATGCCTATCTTATGCTAAAAAATCTTGCTTAGAATCATTACATGACCGCGAAGTAACTTTCCTTTGATTCTTAAAATTACTGGCTGCTGTTTGGTTGTCAAACATAAAAGGAGTGTTACCAGCTTCACTTTAAGTTCGTGGTTTGGCAATTCGTGTCATTATCCACAAGCTGCCTCTTCAACTGCCTCCTCCATGCAGATATTATGTCCTTATTCAGGCAGATGCGTCACTCAAGTCAACAAGTGTCATGATTTGCCGCTGAAAGGAATACCTTGTAAGTCCGAAAGCATGGCAACCTCATTGTGGTAAAACGGCAAAAACGGAGCATTTCTGACCATGTCAAGATACTGTCGCTCCCAGCTCTAGATTGTCTGACTAACGGGGCGCAGAACATACGCGAAATGATGCACGAAGCCCAATTAATGACACGATGCAGAGATCGTGACCCGCTTCTGTGGTTTGTAATGCATGGGTATAGGTGATCGTATGCAATTGCATTAATTTAGTCAGGTGTTTTAATGCTAGACGAATCTGCGAACCCTACCAGTCTGCAATCTGTCAAAAGAGTCTACCAGCGATGTCAAATAATCCTAATACTACGTCAACTCTGGTCTTTTTAGCTTTCCAAATAATAAATTTGGAGACATTTTGCGTGTTCGAGTTTGGTGTACTAGTTTTTAACTATGTAAACTCATATTTAAACGCACAGGTAATTTTGTTCTTGCAGAGTAAAAAATATGCAATTTAAGTCCCACGAGTGAGATCCGCTTACGTAATCGGCGCTACGAATGCCCCGAATGATATCTGGTCACTATAAAGCAGAAGAAATGAGCTAAGGTCAGGACCCGCAGAGGACAAAAAGTAAGAATTTAGATATTCTAACGATGTCAACTGAGAGATGCCTGATGGCTTTGCATGAAGGCTTTTCATGCTTTTAAAGGAGCAAAGGAACTGCCAAAGCAGGAGTCTGTGGCCCCAGATGCCCCAAGCGGAAGTTCCAAAAATTAGGTGGACGACGAGCGAAGGTTAGTTCAAGCACTTGTGACCAACCTGGAAGACGAGATTAATTTCCTTCGAGGAGATAAAAGTAAATATGTGGTTCTTTAATTATCACGTTTGTCTTAACTTTGGTGGCGATTTCTTTACCTATATCGCCACGTATTTGCCTTAGAAGATGTTCAAGAACAATGACATTCGACTAACCTACATGTTCGGTGGACTTGTCATCAAGAACGCATTAGCACCCGATCGAGCGGCGTAATTGGGATGCCTCATGGATTTGCTCTGTACGCGGCTGCGGCATAAAGCTATGCAAATTAGATGCCCATTATGAGGAAGTTTGTATGTTAATGCACTATTCTATTCGTCTAAGACAACTTTCCCCTTCTGAGCAATCCTGCTAAATGCATTTGTATATTCTTGTGGAAGGCGAAAAGAAAGCTGATAGAAAGTACAAGTGTGCCAAGTGTGACAAAGAGTACAACAATTTGGATGGCATGCACCAACACCTCCTGCGCCACAGTAAATGCAGGTTCTCCTTCTGCGTGCAATGCTTCGAGAGATGCAACACGTTTGCGGAAATGGTGCGCCACAGAAAGACGCATGGTGGTAAGGTTTGATTGCTGTCAGTGTTCATTGCTCTACTACTAATTACAATGAATAATGCTTTGTACTTCTCATAAAAGATGTATATGAGCTGTCGCCATCAATTTAGGAAGTGTTGAGAAAACTGAAAAGATCTGAGCGCCTAGAGCCTCCTCAGTCATCTTTGTCCGAAGAGCTGGAGGGGCATCCTCCTGAAAAAAAGGCGCAGGATAGAGTACCGCTGTAGTGTTTGCGGATCCGCTTTTGACCGGTTGGATGTGGTGTTGTCACACACAGAACAGGAGCACCCAACTGAACGCGCCGTCATTGACCGGTTGCGTGTTCGCCTCATGCGTGCCGCACTCAATCCTAATGCTGATGAGGAAGAGGTTGCTCTGAATCCTACCAGCTAGGCTTAAGAGAAACTGTATCTAAGTGCTGGCACAGCCAAGAGTGCTCTAGTCTAAAACACTTATAATTGCTTCATAAAGGCAAATAAATTAAATTTTGCCTAGCTACTTGTATAGATGAATAGACAACTAAGCCAGTGTGACAATATATGCGAAAAGAAAAGGACTAAGGCACGCTGCATCACAGCACTGTATTGAATCAACTTACTGTGACAAAAATACGGCTTAATTCGAATTAGTAGGCGAGGTCAAACCAAGAGACGAGATCAGGAGGAAGAATGAAGCATGATAGGCTAAGGTTGGAAGACTGATACTCGCCGCAATACACTGCCAACTCCTTCTCGATCGCATCGGTCACAACTGCACAATGGTAATTATAAGTGGAAAGCGCAAGCCAATTTGTAATTCCCAGTAACAAACATTTCTGTTGCAATAGCAAGAATAAAACCAGTGAGAGATGACGATTATAGGCCAATTGGTGTCTTGCAGTCCAGAGTTTATTTTATGCATTAAGAACAAGCCAGCCAACGATTTGAAATCGTTCGCCTCTACTCCTTTGCGCATTAGCACGTGGAGGTGATTGTTTCCCGGACTGCTCGCTGGCCAACACCACAGCTCCTCATATCCATCTACAATTAAAACTGTCTAGTTAACCTTATCTCTATTTACGGTCATTGATACGCTTCTAGTCGTAATGTGGAACGCATCCACGTCATTGTAAGCGTCCAGGAGAAGAGCGTGAGAAAACACGCGGCAAGTACATCGCCATCCACTGCACTAGCATGGTCCTAATAAAAGGTGCGCTAATATCCTCTCATCCACTTTTTATAATCCTTTTAGCAACCACACTTCCTTTGCTCATTACATTTGTACGGCCCTAACTTTCTGTCAATTTGAAGATGTTCCATCGTCTTCACCATTTGATGCTGAAGAAGGAGTTTGTTAAGAAGGGAGGAAGCACCAACTGTTTCCTTTGCATATCAAAAGAAACACTTAAGCATTTGGGAATTCAGAAGGTCCTCATAAGTTGCGAACTACTTAATTCAAAAACAGCCCAATTCTTTGGTACTACATTTGCTCTCTTCATTGAGCTTTCTACAGGTTGCATTAATTTTTGAACCCTCTTAAGAGTCACAGTGCGTATTAGACCAGAGGATGTAAGCCGATGCGATTTGACTTAACCTTTTCACTTCGTCACCTGAGCCAAAAGTGTGCATTGAAAGTGAGAAGTAAAACCAGTGAAGTGTGTACACTGGTAGCACATCAAACGCGTCTAGATGTATAATGGGGTCGGAGCTTCCTACTTTTAGTGGAACTAAAGATGAATCAGTGCTTCCTGTGACGTTAGCTCAGCTACGCTGTTAGTGGAACCTAACTGCCACTTACCTAGCCGCTGACGTGTGTTGCATTTATCGGTGAGCAGGGATTAGGCCTCTTTGTGCCACCAGAATTGTTACAGCAACGATAAAACTTTGTTCGTTTCTCGACCGCTCGTCATCACTTAAATGAGGATTTTCTACCAAAATGAGGAGATGGAAACATTCTAAGATGTCGTATTCATTTGCAAAATTCGTTCTTTCAGTATTACAGTTGGTCTATTTCGTTTAGGCTCTGCTTACTGCAGCGTATTCGATGCGTTTCGATGTCACGCAAATTAGTCTACATTGACCGGTTTTTTTGCGTTTAAGGATATTTCTACGCGATTTGAACAATAATGTTTTTAATGTGCATCATCATCAAGTGCAATCAATGCTTAGAAGCACTTTTGAGTCGAAGCATCAGAGATGGCGGCGCCTTCAACGAAACGACCTCTTATATGTGTGCGTGCATCACAGCCTTTTTTACCTTCTTCCTTCCTCCATTTTCGCACCTCACTTTTCTTGTTGCAACACTTAATTAGAGAAGAGGCAAACACACGATCCCATCTGTAAAATTTGCCATTGATTTTTGCAAAGGATCCTCTCTTCTTCATCTGCATTGTCGAGACAGTGGCCCTCGACACTAAACCCAGCACGCAGGAGACGAGAGCGCAACCGGTCAATGGCAGCTCGTTTGGTTAAACTCTTCTGTTCCACGTTGAATAACACCTCATTCAATCAGTCAAAAGTAAATCCACGGATGATGCGGTGGTAAAGAGGACATTTTGCAATTTTTTGGCACACGGGAATTAGGCGGCCCCAGGTTTTTAGAAATCTTTGAATTTCCAAAATTTCGGAATTGATACCAAGGACACATTTTCATTTTAATAAAAAAGTGAAAAGCGCATTCTTCACCTACCCAACTGGAACTGTAGGGAACGCTGGCTGCAATGAAGTCTTATCTAGGTGCGTCACTGTGTTGCATTTAATGCTTAGACTGAGTTGTAACTGGCAAATACTGTGAAGCAGGAGGGGTCAATGCATCCCACTCTTGTAATCATGCTCTTCATTGCACACAGCATATTTGTTTCCACCGTCAGATTTTATCAGCTTCCATGGTACAACAAAGAAAACAAACATTTTATAAGTAAAATAAATAACTTCGCTTTGGCGTGACAATCTTTACCAACTGCCCCATTTTACCACAGTGCATCATCTCCTCTTATTGCATAGATTTGACAGTCATCAAATTTACATGAAATCATAGCACAGGTCCGTACAGAACAATCCGACGAGACATCTCAGCAGCGCTTCCCGATCAACCACAATGAGATTGTTGACGGCGTCCCTTTGAGGACGAAACCAAGATAAGAATTGTTGTCTAAAAGCCTCTTCCAATGCAAATGCACGCAATTCAGGTTGGATTTTTATAAAGTTGTTAAGGGACATGTGGTGAGTGGAAAATTGCGCATTAGTTTCTGCTTCGACTAGATAACCAGTTTCGCCTTTTTGGTATGTAATAAGTACCTCCAATAAACCTCAATCGCCTTCTGCCTCCTCAGTAAACTTCTACTTAAGGCATCTGGGCTACGAGTTCCTGCTACTAGACGACCTCACTTAAAATCGTTTGGGATCTGTTATCCAGTGCACTTAAAGGGTCGACTTTCTTACTCTTTGGCCTTATTGCGTCCCATGCTTAAGTCGCTACTTTTAAATTTTAGTGGTTAAGCATCAGTTGCAGCCTTTGATATCCCAAGCCCGTCAGCCAGTCACTCACGTAAATCGTGCATGCGTTCCGCCTAGGAAATCAGAATCATTTTTGCGCAGTTAACAACTGGCGCGCAAAGAAAAAATCTGTATAACGTTACTAGATTGCCTACACAAGGGGCTAAGCAGCCCAGAAATGACGAATTATTAAGACTATTTAACAATTCCAACAGCCTACTTCTGCAGATTTTCAGTTAGTAGGGTCTGCAGATTAGTTAGGTACTGAACGATTCACCAAGATTATTTATTTGGGACTGTTTGTAGCCGCCTTCTTCGGTGGCTGCTTGACCGCATCCTCAAATCGGAGCATTGGGATGCTGAAGGCCTTGTGTAAGACAATGCGAACAGGAATAGCCTATGTACAACAACATTCTTTCCCCGATTATTTTGAGCCTTAAAATCTGCTGCTTGCTGCTTTAGACCTTAGGGACAATTTAATTGGTGCCATCAGTACGCTTTTAATCGTGATGTGTGCACGGAATACGTCAAACAGTTTAGTGTATAACCAACCTGAAAACCCTACTAAAGGAGAACCGGTAGAAATAGTTTATTAGCATTTTCGAATTCGTCATTTCTGAGTTGTTTAACTTCTTGCGTAGCAGACCTTCAACGGCATTAGGCATCTTAATTTTGTATACTAGCCCTTAACTGAGCAAGCCTTTTTATTGGACCCACAGGATGGCATTAAAATGCGAAAACATAGTGAAATATTTGGCTGACACAAAAATGTACTCCCTACGCGTGAGATTGGCTTAAAAGGTTAGTATTTCGAAGGTTGCAAATGATGCATTGCCACTAAAAGTCACACGAATTGAGCCATGGCTAGGACACAAAGAGACTAGGGAGTGAGGGAGTTGCAACTTATAAATGCATCAAAGTAGAGAAACCTAGTGGTTTTGCATAAAGTTGCATTTCAATCATAAAGGCATAGAGGAAGTGCTGGAGCAGAAGGGCGTAGCCTTATATCTCCTAAATGGCAATTCCAGCAAGGAGACACAGGACGAGAGAAGGCTGCGCTAAGCACTTATTATCGACTCGGAAGACAAGATTGGGTTCCTTAAGGCGATCGAGATAAGTGCATGATTTGTTGTTCATCATATGCCCTAATCTAATTGTGCCATTATTTTGCCATATTTTAAGTGCTTACTTTGGGAGATGCCTATGAACAACTATTCCTGACTGAGAGGCCATTAAGAACATCTTTATAGCTGATCGACAGACGCAAATGGGATGCCTCATGGATTTTTCTGTGCTACCTTAGTATTTGAAACCGTGCAAAGTTAATAAGCATTAACTACATTTCATATTCGCGAATAATGCATTATGAGGATTATGCCAGTTAGTAGATCATCATCAAGGCCACAGATAACTTTTAATTATGGTTAGTTTGATTTTCTTGTTTAATTTTGCTAGGGATTGTGAAGAAAAGACTGACGGTGGGTACAAATGCACCGTGTGCAATGAAGAGTGCAACGACTTGAACTAGATGCAGCAACGTTCTTTACGTCATCGTAATTGCAGTTTCTACTGGTGCATGCAATGTATCGAGGGTTTCAGCACACTTTTAGAAATAGAGCGCTAAAAAAAGACACACGAACGAAAGGTTTGACTGCATTCCTCGTTCCTTGCCCATCCAGTAAAGCTAATCACACATACTTGTTGCCTACTATTCAATAAAGATAATCCCGTGCCTCTATTATCGGATCCGAATTGATTAGAGAAATCTAAGAGTCCTGAAAAACCAGTATCTTTTTATTCTCATGTGATGAAAGAGACGCAAGGGTTCTCTACTAAAGAAGAACGCAGTGAAACTTATCACTGCATTCTCTGTGGGTATAATTTTGACCACTTGGTTGTGGTTTCATTCCGCACGGAAAAAGATGATCCAACTGAGGGAGGTGTCATTGAGCGGCTGCGCGTCCGTCTCCTGCAGGATTCACTTGATCCCATGTGCTACCGGTTTCACAATGCAGATGAAAAGGAGAATGCTTCATCTGATTAGGCGAGTCAATGCGATTCTAGCATTAAATTCTGAGGGAGTTAAGAAGTCATTACGAATTTACGACCTTTTAAGTACCGATGCAAGCATAAAATCAATAAAATAAGGGAGGCGTTTTCCTCTTTGTCTGAGGGTTTTGGGCTGTATGACTTGAAAATCGACATAAGAATGATAGTAAATAAGCAGATTATTAACATTCTTTGTTCATCTGTTGAGTTCATCGAGCCAACATTCACCAAGGCGTACTCTTCCTTATAATAGGGCCAGTTACCAAGAGATTGTCTGCATTTTTTAAATCCATCTCATATTCATGCTTTGTGACTGCAGTCAGTGCAACCACTTGTCAGTGTTCCGGAGTAGCCAGCATCCTTAGACATACCTCATCGGATCCCAGCTTGCGCAATGATCGTGAAGATAATGTTTCGGAAGAGTTTGTAAGCTTTCTTCAAGAATTCCTTAACTACATGGAAAGCCTAGGCTATAATCTTGCCATTTTGCTTAAGTGCGTAGCATTTTTTATCATTACCTTTCACTCCATTAGCTAAGGTGTCGAACGCCATCAATTCTCTTGAAATAGGGATGGCGAAACGGTTATTAAAATGAAGCGATAGGAAGAAGTGCTTTTTTGTATGTTGGTTAGATTTCAACTCGTTAAATAGCAGTAGCAAAACGGATTTAATAGAAGGCAGCTTGCATGTGCAGATGCACCTCGAGAAAAAGGCTTTGCTACAGATAGGTACTTATTAATTTAGCATAAAATCAGGGTGGATATCCTCCACAATGACACATCTCATCGGTAGCTGCAGACACTAGGCAGGCTCAATGACGATCTGGCAAAATCTGCTCCTACTGTCCCGGCTCATCACCTCGGAAGGAAAGGTGTAATATCATCTGCGAATGAAAATGTGGTCCCCGCTAACAGAATTTAAATAGCATTCTGAGCGTTGATTTACTCTTGCCTCTAAATGACGAAGAAGATTTGTATTTTCTCATAAAATCCAAATTTCAATTAAGCAACGAGAAATTAAAAGCGTTGGTCAGAAATTGTGAGATGGTCTTCGAAACAAGTCGAATCTCTCTGGCTCCATAATCATGCTGTCTGTTCAGTTTAAGTACATAATAAATACCCAGGCATGACATATCTAATTGTCATTCACTAAACTTTGAAAAAACTCACCACTAGTTGGTAAATGAGCAGCTTTTTAGGTGAAACCGCATACTAATAAGACTAGGGGTCTTTATTGAGAATGAGTTGGGCTGTTATTCAGTTATCTCAACGCCGTGTTTGCAAGGTAGTCCCAAGTTGGGAGCGTATTTTCATTATGGGGAGGCCATATTAATACATCAGCTAGGAAAAGTAAATTAACACACATGTCTGCAAAACACTAATCTATTAGGATCGCGACCTCCGTGCTCCACAAGCATTCATAAAGCACTTGAGCAGCACTTTTGCCAAGTGCATTTTAATCTCCAATTCTCGTCTGTTTGAGCACCCTACGGTTCATATGGAATCAACAACTGTATTCCATATTTTTCCTTATCCTGGCGAACCGAGCCATACCTGTGGTGAAGTTAAGGAGATCTAGTGCCAGATCTAAAGAGAAGGTATGTTCGGGAAGAACGAATGGAAGATGTTGTCACATTCCTTTGGGGAAGTTAATAAGCAAAAATGCAAGCAAATAAAAATTTTCACCAAATATGGTCAAATGTATGTGATTAGGTGTAGGTTCTCACTTTAAAAAATTAATATGAACTTAATCGTTTGGTCATGTAGGTTAAAATAATGCAAGTTTATAAGTTAATTATTATGTTCATCATTTCCTCCTTATGACTATGCTGGACCCTTCGATGTATTAAGACATCATGGTTTCAGTAAAAGCAGGTTCCACGTTTAGAGCATTAACAATTGTATTTAGTCGCTGGAGATTACCTGGTAAAGGTGGCATTGCTGATCTCAAGTTTTACAAGAATGGATCTCGCTTTACATCGGCATAATTTTCTAGGTATGAGCTATCTAACAATCGGTTTGGAGTCGGAATTCCGCTCTTGTTATCATTTTGCATACAAGTTAGCTAAGAATGAAGTCATTTTATGAGTTTCCTATCATCGCCCTCGCGTAGCAATTAGCGATGGCTGTTGACTGGATTTCCAGTAACAACGCGCAGTAACATTTGCTTTGCATGAATTGCTACAATAATCGCATCCGTAAACTGTGCTTAGAACAGTAGTCAATTTATATTGTTCAACAGCTGCTGGAACTTATTTAGAAGCATTTGAGGCAAGAAGGTCGAAGGATTTAACCAAGAAGGAGTTCTTTTCTCCGATGTAGTACAACAAAAAAGAGTTAAATAATAATTAGCTTTAATGGGTGACGTAGATCGATGCATTCGTAAGGTAGTACACGTATAAAACAATAACAGCTTAGCACTACTCTGATGTGCCCTATAACTTTCCGTCATGACTTAAGGGTGGTGCAAATAAGAGCTCAGCTGTTGGCCCGTTACGGTGTCAAGAAAGGCAGGTCTCCAGTAAAACAATAAAGCTTTGGATAATGCAGCTAGCCGCGGATTGTTTTACAAAGGAACAGGCAAAGAAAGCGTAAAAAATGAACCATGCTGTGCTTTATACGCCAACCAAGAAGTTATTAATTAGTTGCTCAAATGTTAGTTTACTTTCGTGCAAGTGCAGTGCATTTACATTTTAAAATGATTGATAGGCAGGATTAACCGCAGTGTAATGAGAATGATTTCGATACGAAAGCTAGCAATGCGCAAATTCATAGCTGCGATTTATTTTCTTGGTTTTTTCTGCACCGATTCAAATTCGAACTTGGCTGCATAGTTCTTCTGTGACAGCGGTGATAATTCGCGTATTAACCAATAAAATTGAGGCCCGTTCTATTTTGGCAAAGAAAGCTGAGGCAATACAAGCATATAGAGTCGCGCTGCATGTCATCTGTTTAGATGTGGAGCTGATTAGGGGTAAAACATAAAAGCTTGTTCCATTCAGCGATTGCTTGCCGTATTTCTTGCAAGAACTTGATAATGCACAAAAGTGTTATTTTAGACAACCAAATGCACCTGTGACCAGAATTTTCCAAGTTGGAAATCAGATGCATAGATATTCTATAGGGGCGTCCAGCAAAGCTATAAAGCAGCACCTTCCTCTCCCTTTTGATCCAAAACTGATCAAAAATGAAGTCTAGGCTGTTGTCTCATTCTATGACTGCTTGCAGCATTTATGGTATAAAAATCGGACAATTTCGGTATGTTTGATGCATGGAGAGCCCAGTTTCGCAAAAAAGATTCGCGTTAGCGCAAACATTTATCCGTTCCCTTATCTGCGGTACTGATCGCGAACGATCAACATTAAGGCTCAGCAGCTAAAAATAAGCAATTTGTTTCTTTTTAAGGAAAAAGAGCAGTCTTCTTTGTAGATCAAGCAACGCAATTGGATTTGGTGTGTAGAATGTCGCTTTTTGCTAGGAAAGCTGAAATCGCAAGGGTTTACACATGTACTCTTCTTGATCTCTTCTGACCCGGGTTCGATCTATATTTTGCTCAACCATTTGCTTCCTTCTGCAATTGTGTGCAGCCTTTCTTGTTCTGAAACCTGATATTGTGGATGTGGCTGATGCGTGGGCTGTCTTTTTGACATAAAAAGGCTGAGAGTATGCAGATGCACTTTATTATTTAACCAATTATTTAGCCAGACATCTAAAAAGCAACTAGGCCAGGCTGCCAGTTAACTAGCCAATCGTGCAGTCAATAGCACATTAAGGGAATGCAGACGGTAAACCAATCCACCTATCTTTTTCATACCAGCCAAACAGCCAAATAGGCGGGCAAACAAACAGGCAAAAATCCGGCCAGCTGTCTAATTTATTATGAAAGAATTTAAGGAGCTGGCCACTTTGCTCGTTATGCAGAAATGCAGAAGAATGGATATTTACGCAGGCAACAGCTCGACCAGCAATGCGTGAAGACAAGGATTATGTCATACGCTGAGTGGACGCAATTAAAGGTATTCAAAGATTCTAAGACTACATAAAACGTGTCTTGGAGGCAGTCGCACCCATGGATGCGGGTTTAAGTGGTGAGTGGAGACAAAATTAGAGGACATGATACAGAGATGGTAACTAAAGAAAAACAGGGAGTTCCAATTGCTGTAAATGGATAAGCGCTAATGGGTAAAGCAGTATTACATGTTAGCGTCTGTGCCAGTGATGTTTTAGGTGGCATTGGTGAGGCTATGAGGCGTCGACTCTCACCTGCAGTAACATCTTGGTGAAAATTGTGCCTAGCTACTTCGGCGCTGCGAATACTGCAAGCAATCAGTTGCATTGGTATAAAAATCACTTAAGTGTGAGCAGGAGAGTGGTAACAAACCGCAATGTCGACTGCTGTGCTGATGGTGGGAAAATTGGCAAGTTTTACGCAAAGTCAAGACTGCAGTTGTCCTAACCGTACACGTATCGTATGTGCAGCATATTAATTGTTATATTGCTGACTAAATTAAATCATTGAGGAAAGGTAGCGCTATTTATTAGGCTCTGCATAATTGTATTTGCTGTAGTGGTGGCGATGAGTTAATTTGAGGGCCAAAACTGCATTTCTCTTCAGAAGCTAGATAGCACGTGCGACGAGATGCATGATGCAAAGATGTGGGTGTAAAGTTCGTTTTCAACTTTTTTGCTGAATGCAGGATCAACATTAAAAAGAAACTGAGCACAGTCACAGTTTTGGAAAAGGCGTGACTGTTTGAAGGGTTGCATATACTTTGATATTGATCTTCAAAGTAGTGGGCAACAAAGCAAATAAAATTGCTCAGGGATGCCATCTTTCTTTTGGGCCACAAAAGCTGGTAAAACAGGCTTCATTACAGCGGAACCAGAAATTAGTTGGGCAGAAACTAGGATGTTGGAAAGCGAAAGAAACCCATAAGAAGAGAGAGCATCCATCTGCTGCTACCTTTTGCGCTTTTCCATTGATCTATAATTGGTGTTCCCTCTAACGGCCCTTCTTCTTCTTCGTTCCTATCTCGGTTTCTATTCGCACTGCCATATACACTTTTCTATGCACTTGCATTTGTTATTCAAACAACAGTTACCCACCAAATGCCAATGCAGTTCCAGCCGTGTATCTACAAGTGGTAGCGTCAGCATCATCACGATCTCCAAACGCAATGTTTTTAATTGCATTACTTCCCTGTAAGCAGCATCGATCTATTCAAAAACCAACAAGCATCCCCTTCTACGCGTCAAACTGCGTCGAAAACGATTTGTTAAAAAACAAGCTGGCGAGTTACGGCGCACACTTTCAAAACTGGGACAAAAATATGCGCCGGTTGCGTAAGAAATGGGTTTGGATCTCAGAAGAAACGATCGCAACCTTGTCAGAAAAGAGGATTCCGGTTATAAATAGTGATGCAAATGTAAAGAGGATTTTAATAGCACTGTGCTTTAAAGTGCGTTTGGATTAATATGTTTTGCCATAAACGGAGCCAAAATGCCTCTCTAAGAGCTGTGTTAATCGCTTTGCAGGACAAGGGAAAATTCCATATCCTTTATGGTGCGTGTATATATAGTTGTCAAGCCCACTTATCGAGCACATATCCAAGCGACTGCCTGCGAGCATTGTGACATTGAATTCCATCGAAGAAGTGCTTTGCATCGCTTTATCCGAACAAGCCGTGCCACACATCTGCAGATAAAAATGAGTGACAAGTACAGGTAGTAATTCATGAATTGGATTTGACAGGCGGACAAACACTCACAGGGTTGGCAAAGACGCATATGCTCCTGTAGTGCATCCCACGTCGGGCATTCCGCATAGCATCCCGTACAGTAAATCCGTCGTTCATAAAAATCTATAATTTGAACCGCATTTTGGTGCAAGGATGTGAGGTTGAGGTGGTGATTAAATGAAAAGTGCTTAGGTTTAAACGCCCGCGAACTTACAAATGTGTTCGTTAATGAAGTGACTGAGAAGGACTTCAAAACGATCAAATCGTATTAAGCACTGGTAGCAGGTATTATGGTTTGTATCCATTTTTATGAGTTGTAGTGCAGTTACTATCAAACTCTCAACAAATACGAAAGCAGAGCAAAAGAATTACAAAGGATAAGTCTGAACTATCTTACATTTTTGATGTAGTAAAACTACGCCGAAGGTTTGGTATGTAGCAAAGCAAACAGGACAGTATGCAGGAATCTGTACTAAATGGTTTAAATGTGCATGGATTTGCCTGTTAAAGTCTTGCAGTAGCCTTCAAAATGATGCGTTAAAGTTTGAAAGAGGATCACGAAATCGCTTAACTTGACAGACCGACGCATAGAGTATAGCAAATCAAATGATGATTGAAACTTGCATAGCTACTTAAAATAGCTTATGAAAGATCCATGTGGGCATGCATAGCATAATAACCAACACCTACTTCGATGTCTATGCATCATGTGTGCTCGGAATACAATTCCGTTCCTGAATGTCAAGGAGCAAAATAAACAGAGGCAGGGTCCCATTCCTCTAAGGAGCTATGTGAGAAATGCGAAATTGTGAATCAGTGCTTGCACAGTATTCAACTCCGATTTCATCTTTTAATGTAATTAAGACTCTATGAATCATTCATTGCGTATTTAGCTAAAAATTTCAAATAAGGCTCACTTCAAGCGCCCAAGTTTGTTTCGTATTGGTCTGTCAAGCTTTTGGACTTAGTTTCCAAAGTCGGTTTTATAGTTTTTTTCCTAGACAGATTTTTCTAGATGAAGCTAATTGATTGACAAATTGTATTTCACCACTGTTAAATATTTGATTTGATACACTACCTTTAAAGAGGCTGAATGCCGCACGAACGGTTAAATAACTGAGCACTATCGATCGGCCTTTTGAAAACTGCTTTGACTTCTTAGGTTACCTTTGTTACTTTAGATTTCGTTAGGGAACAGATGGTAGCAAAAAACAACCTCAGTTCTGTTTTTGATGTAAAATAACATTTTGCGCATTGCGTGCCCGTCAATATGCATTCGATCCCAACTTTACAACTTTGAAGGCTGTTAGTGCTCTATTTTTACCTTCAAAGAGTTTCTTAGTGCTATCGTCAGGCTCGTTCCTTTCTTTACGTCTCATGCTTCTCATGCAGCATCAAGGCCGAAGATTTTGCCAAACGCAGGATTCGTCCTTCATCGACAAATTAGTTCATGTTTAGTTTATCCTTCACCGTTTCAAGTGAGATGCCTATAATTTCTAAATATGTCAAGTCGAACCAAACGACGATTTGTACTCATAGAAGCCATTCACCTACCGGAGCGCTGTAAAACTTTGCCGCAGATTCAAAGCTTTCTAATTTCATTGCAGATAAATTTATGACCTAAAGTCTTCTATTTGTAGATTTGATTACACAATTTGAAAAGCCTTTACAATCTGCCCAAAGTAGCGAATTAGTTGTAGTTGGAAGGCCGTGACAAAAATATTCCGGTCACTCATGCATTTCTAGGGCTGCTTAAAACCATTTTAGGACACGCATAAATGTTTATAATAAGAGCCAAATTTAAAGACCACTGTGGAGGACTGGGATAGCACGTAGTGCGTCAAGTCGCAGGAAATAATCTAAGCTTAGGTGGCGCCTAAAACTGATATAGTGAGGTTATAAAAATCTGTAGTTTTGATAAAATTATTCTTCTCATTCCTGGTTTTAGCTCCAATGGCTGATCATTTAAGCACCTAAAACAACATTTTTCAATTGCATTAATACTGAATAATGGGGCATAATTAACAAGAGGCAGATTCTGTTGGGACGGCTTAACCCCAAATATCTCTGAGCCAGATAATATAACGGAGCAGTAACTTGCTGCAAGCTTCCAACCGACACTCTAGCGTAGGTATAATTGTAAAATTAAGTTTAAGAATTGAGCAAGGAGTTGACATTTAGGTTTATGACTTGCATGACAAGGATGCTTGAGCGATCAGTGGCAACTAGTAGTTGCTTCCGCAAGAGGTCCTTGAACTTCGCGCCAAGCATTTGATAATGGAAGTGTTTTTCTTGTAATGAAATAATTGTGCATGCACGCAAAATACGTGGAAATTGTCGACTTTGCCTCTTACTGAAGGCTCCATGTGAATTAAGAATAACCACCAACACTGCAATATTCGTCTTATGCGGGCGTACATTGCTTTGAAAAATACCGGCAGGCGGTTGAGTAGCCATCAAATATGCCAAGCGACATGCTGACATCTGGCCAGTCTTCCAATTAGTACTAACCTAGAGTCCAAAAATTAAGAGGGCATTTGAACTGTGTAAGCAGGTACAAGGTTTCAAAAGTGTGATTCTTAGAAAGAAAAATTATGAACTTGATATCACAAGTCACTCACTACATCGACTAGATTATAAGGGGCAAAAGTAGTTGCCACAAATGAGTAAAACAGATAAAATACATATTTTGCTTCCAACGATACCAGAGGAAGGAAAGATAGGGTTCTTAATGAGATGGCAACAAGAAGCAATAATACTTCAAAGATTTTTCGTCGCAATGGGGAACATATAATTGCCAATCGTTGGGTGGTCACAGCTGTTTTCCATGCTCTTGTGAGAAAAATGAAGCGTAATATCTGTCTTGCAGCTGTTCTATCGCCAGTTTTTACTTCCGTGATACGAGTGGGTATCAAATTAAACCCTGGTGTGACACAAAGGATCGCAAATGTCCAAACGGGAAGCGCCACAGATGTTAGCTGACGCGGGTGGTAGGGTGCATAACCCCGCAGTTGGCCTTCACTTGGAGAGCTCTCTTTAAGGGATTTAATAATTTTATGCATTTCGCAGCTGAGAATAAAGTGTCAGAGGGAATTACCTCCTCCCCTAATGTTCTGAAACATGTCCAACTAAAGTTAAGGTTGGCTCACCATTAATTAGCTAACCAGACTAGTCTTCCTTACAGTAATTACATTTGTAATTGAGCACGCGCGTCAAACTCATTCCGTTAGAGCCAAGAGATGTCGTGTTCAGGTTCAGATCATAAATATGTCGACATTTGCACTTCAGTGCATGTCAGCGCTGGTAAATGTTTTCATACCATGGGTCGGGCCACCCAAAATAACATCATGAGCGCATCACTGCGATCCACCACTCAAGCTCAACACGCCTACCGCCTTGGTGCTTCTTGCTGTGTGATTGCAAAGGAATCCACTTTAACGAAATTTTGTCTCTTTAAGTTAGTTTAAATGTGACCTTGCGATTCTGTATTTATCACCAATGCACTTATTACACGACGGTTCGTTCCGTTCCATAGCTTAACCCAAACTCTTCCCATGTGTTGGGTGTCAAATCGCTTCTCTTTAACACTTGCGATTCTCATAGACGGGTTCTGAATTACCAAAGCCAGAGTTTACTTTCTATGTGAACCACAACCATCACAAAATCGAGCCTACTTACAGCGTGACCACTCTGGTCTCCATGAAGTTGACAAGCATTAGGCGAAGTCATGACTTCTCATGCATTTTTACCCTTAGCGCCCATATTATCCGGGGTGCTGGCTGTGACACTGTGAAGTGGCAATGTTGCAACCAGTTGTTTACCAACCTGATTTCCTATCTCCATTAATGAATGGCAACTTTTATAACTACTTACTACTGATAGCTTGGGTTATTATGGTTTATTCACCGTAGTGCACCTAATCAAAGTGTGATAAGGTTAAGTCTAGCATTAACGTTCTGCATCTCAGTACACATAAAGTCAGATCTGCAATCAATGCACATTCGCAAATAACAGCAATTCGTTCTTATGTCAACGCGTTCAATGAATTTTGCTTCCATGCAAATGCTAAAGGACAGGAATGTGGATCCAAATTATGGCAGGCAACAATTGTAGGCAGTCTTGTAAAATTGCGATCCACATGGACAAATGTTTTTCTTCCTTGATCTGATGGCAGGCTATAGGTTACAATAAGGCTTAATCAGAACGATAAAAACTTTGCATAATTAAAGGGATTTTCGCAAACTAGCTCAGTTAACATGATTTAACTTAGATGCCTATGGCTATTCTTTAGTGAATTTAATTAAGAATAAGATAGAGAGGACAACGAGCGTGATATTTGGCCTCTTATAAAAGCAACTACAGAAAGCGCAGCCGCATTTTAAGATCAAATTTTATAATTTAAAGTTGGATACGAGAAAACATGTAGAACTGTAAGACGAGGAGGGCTGCTGTCACATTATTGCTGTGGGCAAACCACTAGCACAGACATGCACGCATAAGGCGAGGTTTGCGGCAAAAATACTGTAAAACACATAAACGTGGTCACGAAATTATGTAAGGGAGAATTGCTGTACTCCACTGATTGATTAAAGTAGCCTTTCCACTAGTCACCAAGTCCAAGCATAAAATAGGATATCAAAGCCTCATCGACCAAACGCTTAATGGACAGGCGTTTACTGAGAGGCCATCATCAGTCGTGCCTATTTCTCCCTTTCGTCTAAGCTTTCATTCCTTTTATATTTTATACTTTATTGAAAAAATAGAATCGAATACCGTACAATTAGAACATAACTTGATGCTACCACATACCGAAATCTTAATCTTTAACGACTTGGCCCAGCGTTTGCTCACTAAATTTAGGGGTTTGGCTTGGTCTGCTTTACAAATCTACTCAAGTCCCTATCGAATCGCCACATGGCAGGCCAGTTGATGGAATCTCTATCATTAAAGTGTATTTGGAAAGAGACTCAATGCCAATGACACTGATGCAATGGCCGAATGCAGAGGACTTGCTAGTCTGGCTACTATGCATTTCATTAAAATAATCTTTTTCTCAGATGCATATGCGAAGCATGATTTTATTTACATGAATTCCTAAGGTAGACTCTACTACGGTTGTTATGTGCTTTAAATATGAAACTAAAGTTATGTCCGTAGTGAAGAGAGAAGTCAGCAATAGCTTCCCTTAATACATCGCAGCAAATGCTTTGGTTAAACATGGGTAAGAATTGACTTTAAGAATGTAAACAAATCGGGTAAGGTTTCGTTCCTGTAAGCCATGTCACCATTTGTCTTACCAAAGACTGACACCAATCCTTACAAGAATCCTAAGAATTTTTCTCAAAGTAACTTTGACTCATCACACCGCAACTAAATCTAGTTCTAAGATATTAGAAATTGCTCAGAGGTCACAATAAACTTATAATCCGCAGATGATTGCACAAGCTCTTAAGTCTCCTAAATTATAATTTCATTCTGCAACTGGTTACGATTTTCTAAATATTATCCCAATGTTATCGTGATGTTAAAGGGTGGATTTGTAAAGAGTGGTAATATGAGCAAAGAGTAAGGGATTTTTCGGTCAGCATGCATAATCGTTGACCAAGTTTATCGTCGCAAAATCCTCAATAGTATGGACGAAAATAAATTAATACCCAAGGTTAATTTTACTCTAAACAAAAACGATCCTAGATATACTTACAAACATCCTTTTTCAGTATCTGCTTTTAGCCTAATTTAGTCTAGCATACATACTCCGACTGAACTTATTCCGCCTTAGCTTGTTATAAAGTAAAGGACGACTTTCATTTTGAATAGAAGTGAAAGAAATGAACCCAGAAGCTTTAAAAGTAGGCGGAATACCCATTGAAATGCGGTCAAATGGCTCTTGTGATATGCTGACTTACCGCACGTCAAGTAGTTGATTTAGACCTAGAAAAACAATGTTGCCTACTCAATTCACCTTAATGTGTTCACGTTTTTTTCTTCGAGCCATATTACGCTCGACTAGTGGATCTCAGTATGACACCCTCGTAAAAATGACTAGAATCTAGGGTCTGATGGATACTCCTTTCCTTTTGATGGTGTCTTCTCCAAACACTAGCAATAATTCCAACTCACAGTGCTCACCGACACTCTGATCCCAGCTTACAGTGTCTACTGAGCATCGTTTCAGCAGCTTTACTTGGGTGGTTTTGGAATTGCGTCACAATGCTGCTGTTGATTTACTCTCTCAGTATTCACAAAACTAGAATTAACTAATCTGATGCTATTGCTTTAAGCAATGATTCTAATCAAGCGCATGGCATCCGACGATTCGGTGCACAAATAACGACTCTCGTGCAAAAACAATTAGGATCTGAATCGTCCCCTTGCTACAATTAGGGGTTAAATAGATACGTTTGTTTGTTGATTCTTAAGTATGCTTTCATAACCAGTAGATTAAATCCAAAGCCTTAATGTGAATTTACTAGGCTTCCTGAAACATACGCCTATCAAAAACTAAGCAGCAAATATCCCTGCAGAGTTTTAAAAACATGCATGCATTTTCAATGCACGAACTCAACTTGTCTGAATCTTTTGCTTGTTGGCTGACCTATTGATACCCAAGGCAAAATGCTTAGTTCCATATTTATCAACATTAACTTTATTTATTTGACCAATCACTTCGATTTTAAATCACCTTCCAAACTCATTCATTGTTGTGCAGAACACAGTGTTCTCCAGGACATGCACATAAAAGCAATCAACTCACACGCGGATCCGCTACTTAAGCCCAAGAGCACCACTGCTGGCCATTATGCCGATTGGAAAGCGGTGGTGGGGTCAATGCATCTTCAGTGCATACTTGACTAGAAGCTACCCCCACGGGCCTATGGCCAGGACAAAACATTTCCGTCCTTGTTGCTCTTCTCAAAGGAACTGGACATTCGGAGGTGCCTGGAGGCCGTATTTACCACAGCAAAGAAGTGGGCGTGACTGCGCCGCCTTTAAATAAAGGCTAGTTTATTCTAATCCATTTACAGGATGCAAATTTACCAAATAAACGACGATTTTAATAAAAAGAACTAGGCCACAACTGGATTTGCTTGATTCTATTAGATTAGTCGACTGCGGAGAGTAAGATAGCAGCGCTTAATAGGGCAGTCTTTATAGCCCTGTCATGCGTATTCAGCACTCAGTTAACATGGGCGATAAAAGGCATGACAGGCAAATTTTTCGAGTAAAGTGGGAATGTGTGACAGCACTTGCAATTAAAAGCATCTACGCAATTAAAATTCTATGATTTCAACTTTAGAAGGGTCTGCTTTATCGCCCACAACAACCACCACTGGTGGTTCTGCCTGAAGTGCATTCAAAAATGCAACCCTATTTTATCTCCATGATTATAGTGTTGTTGTTAACCTTCATGCAAGTCTGTGTAAACTGTCGACCACTACGTTCAACTCAAGTACAGTAACTTAAAGTTTGCGTTTGTCAGGCGCATCGCTTATTCTCACTGTAGGTTTTTGCGAGTTCAGAGAAGGGTCGGACTGCAAAATACTGAGTAACGTCAAGCACGATTTTTGACACTTTGCTCCATTACCAGTTATTCACAGGTGGGTCTGCTTTGGTGCTGTGCGTTCGGCAAAGTGTAGAATAATAATAGACCCATTAATTGGCTGGCATACTAGGACTTATTGCTTGGCGACGGAAGTTCAAACTGTAATGTTGAGCGCATCTTCAGGTTAAAGGAGACGTTTCTATCTAAAGTTCCAGGGTTCTGCACCTTCGTGGCTGCCCTCATGAAAAATAGCAATGAAAGGAATGAGCACACTCAGGCCAATCACGTTTATTTTACTGCGATATGATGAGATGTGATACAAAGCTCTAGCACTTTCTGATGCTTACATAAGCAGAAACACTAGCTAGCCTTACAAAAGTTAACGAGTTTGACAAATACTATTGCTATTTTGTGTTGATCAAAGTAAAACACAATGTCTTCTCGATTGCTGCTGTGCAATCTCCTTTTGAGATGTGAATCGCCAACATTATGGGGGAGGGCTGAGGCGACATCTCGCACCGAGGTGCTTTGTATTTACAGCGTGCAAAACTACACTTATGAATAAATTGTAGGCCGATGAAATGGCTTGTTCGTAACCTATGAGACACTGTGCGTTTACATACAAACACCGTGGAACAACACACTATTGGATCGTTTGAGTGCTTGTACAGGGCAGCCTGGTAAGGACGTTCTCTGCCGCAAATCAACGATCATCTCCAACTATGATGGTTTTTATTTCTTTTCTTGATAAGTTGCGACCCTGTAAGTTGGTGGAAGCTTTAATGTTACTTTATTCTGGCATCGTTTTTTACAATAAACACTTTAAACAATAGCACTCAGCAAATTTAAGACTAAGTCTTTTAAGCTGTCCCTTTATCTCTAAGCAACCATCGTCCTCTGTCAAACTCTGATTTGTCAAGTACAAATCCTGCACTGTGGGATGGAAAGCTGTAAATGTAAATAAGTCTGTGATTTTTAACCCTGATCCTGAAAAGCAAGAATAAGAAGCAGGTATTTTGAAGGAAACTTGATAGAGAATGTGGTAGAAGCGGCAGGCGGAGATGTCCATCCATTCTAGTCCACAGCTTGATGTATTGACGCATGGCGCTACATAATGATTTGTAAGCAAAGCGCATTGCGGTGAGCTTAAGACGAAAGTCTATGGGCATCGGCATGATCTCTCGAACACCAGCCAGCGTTCTACTTGCGCCTAATCGGAGGTGATATAGCTATTTTTCAGGTCGACTTTGCACCACAGTAATTTACATCCCACCATCTAAATGTCCCTTTATAACCCTTGCATTTACAAAATGTAGAGAACTAATTTAATTAATCAGTTTCGCCTGACTTAAATTGACGATTGCATAGCTTGTCTCAATGAGGCCTTTTTGTGTTTTGCCAGCCTAGCATAAGCAGCTGGATGTGATAACAAGGGGTAATTGGATATGTTCTTAAAATGGACAGCTTACAATAAACTCCCGTAATAATTGTCTTCTAAACCTATTAAAACTGAGACTACATACTTGGACTCAGCTGTGTATGCTACAAAGCACGATCACGAGATTCTATGCACTGAATCAGCATCAACACCCAGTAACCACTACAGTCACGATTGTTTGACAGGATTTAATTTCAACCAAACCATGTCATTGTCAGTTATTGTCATAGAGCATCGAAATGAGTCTTTGGCTAAAGTTTTACAGCTATCGACACTTAGTGTAAAAATCTTCAGGAGAGTAGCCATCACCTATGGGTTCAGGGTCAATATTTAGTAGTCAGCGAAAAGCACTTGATTCTCAGTGACAGAGCAATGGTAGGGTTTTAACTAGGGAGCAAGATGGATTGCATTGAACAGGAGTCCGCTTTATTATATAGCATCAAGCCTTTTTGTTGATTGTCACACTGATCTCCTGATCAGAACAGTCAGCACACCTTTTGCATTGAACGTTAGATCCCGTCATCAACGCAAACCCTCTGACATGTTGCAGATGTTCGTCCCCCTACCTTGATTGACTAGTCAGGGAACTGGAGACGGTTTTGCCTGCTCCTTGTTTTCTCTAGCCTTACAGCTGGCGGATTTGATGTGACAAGCTTTAATACCCTCTGGAACCTGTTATGTCAGGATAGTGCGCTAAGTCTGTATTAAATCATTTAGAGGATTCCAACATCACGCTTGTCATCGAATGGTCTTGAATGCTTTAAGTGTTCCTCTATGGAAAGGAAAGTGAACTGTCTGACTGATGGTATGATTAAATGAATATCAGAAGTCGGTTGGCGTATACGTCAACCGCGGAAAGTACGCCTGCCTTCACCCTATTCTAACCATCTTGTGTGTTCTAAAGCATAAGTTCGGCGTGTGGTGTTATAGGATGCTATAAATGAATATGCCTTGCATTGAAAAGAAAAGAAAGGTATATTTGTTTCAACTATAGGATGTGGACTGATTCCATAGGTCTTATTATCAGACTGGACGAGTGTTTTGCCTCAACTATGTCTTCAGACAGCATCCGCCCAATTTATATGCTCGCCTCATTTTAGTGTTATGATTTTCGGTGCCACTACAACATATAGGGTGTAGCAGAACTCTCTGATGCCCACTCTAGTGCTGTCTGCGTTTTTGGCAGGGACATTCAAAAGCATAGTTCGAAACTTAAACTATCCGGATTGCCTGCGTGTCGCAGGATCGACCCAAAGGTTACCCTAGACCGATCAAAATAGGTAAGATCCTGGCTATCATTATTCAATTAGACGGAACCCTACAGTTTTATTACCTTGGTAATTCACCATTGACGTTTTGCCAGGGGCTTTGCCGATATCATTAGCCCACTGCATAGACTAACCGGCAAACAGACACGAAGAAAATTAAGGGAGGGCAACTAGGCCTGGGGTTGGGATTAGGCATATCTACTTTAAAGCATAGCTAAGTATGTATCCATCAAAAGAAAGTTAAGGCAGCCAGTTCGAAAGCTCTAAATTGCATGCACATGCATGTGTGATAACCATTTGCGGATGCAAATACAAAGTCCTTAAAAAACTGATGTCCTATGTTAACACGCTCAAATGTTAATAATGTAATATCACTGTGCCGCTATAAGCAAGCATCCAAACCGACGACGTGATCTGATGCAATTTTATTCACTATGATACCTGCCCGATCATATCAATAAAGTGACAATTAATTGCTCTTAATCGAGTTCATCCCACTTTAGAGTGCACAAGAGGCTCTTAATGACCTGAATGCTCTACCTCACTTGAACATCGGTTTTAGTTGAACCAAATGTCAAATTGCCTGCAACTTCTGGTGTCGTGATGGCGCCGTCGTATTCTGATCAATGGCAACTGGATGTCTGCAAAATCGATAAAGCAGAGGTCAAACCATATGCAGCCGCTGTAACAGATGCCTGATGTTCTCAAACTACCCACAGAGGTGGTTTGGACGTATGTGTTCTAGCAATGCCTCCAATGTCAAAATAATCCAAGTATCATTCCGTGTAGTTAAGGTGTGTTACTGAATCCGCTACTCTTCAGAACGCAGCGTATCACAATGAGGCCCAAAAGTAGGAGACGTTCCTATTGAACACAAAGTTGTATTCGATGATCAAAGCGCATATCTTTCAATGGGAATTAAATGGATGCAAGCTCACGAATGTGCCATTCATCTAGGTGAGTAAGGAGAATGCTAGAGTATTCAAATGCCGTAAAACAGAGGCAACACCCGCTGTAATTTAAAGTACCTACACTGCTTTCATGATACATGAGGGCGTGAGGAGGGAATGTTGAATTGACGTCTAAAATTTTTTCTCGATACTTGATGCGCACTAATCATCCTAGTTGTTTTGCAAAGCTGTGAACAAATCGGACATCGCACACACGAACTTACCGTAATGCCAAAGATAGTTAAAATGGGCTTGTAAATCTCATCAGTTGCTACAAACGTTGTGTCACAGAGGATGACAACAACGTTTCGTCAAATTTAAGCAAAGCAACAGATAGTCGAATGGAAGTTACTATGGTATTCCAGAAATCAGTGTGCATGGTAAAGAGGTGATGATCCTGAGTAACACAGGACACTCTAAGCACCTGAAGGCATCCCATTCACTAAAATCAAAAGAAGTCAAACTAAATTTGGTAAAGTTCTTATGTATGGTGGGTCTTATCACTTGAATGAGACAATTAACGACCACACTAGAGGTGAGTGGCGGCATGTGGCAAAACGAATAAGTTTGAACTCAACCGTAGTGTGGAGGCTGGGGTTCCGTGGACTACAGTCAGTATCTAAACATGTCAGTGTTTCATTTACTTAGACCTCTACTGAGTTACTTAAGTATCATTTTAATGCAGATCCTACCGATTTAGGACATTCACAGATTACTTCAGTTCTAGCGAATCCTATGAAACCTGGTGCGAAGGAAACTAAAAGACGCCTTATACATTTTGAAAGGCAGTGCATTTAAAAGGTCACAAGGCATGTCTTCGCGGAGGTAGACATGTCCTTCGGCCATTTACTATCCCCTCCTTACCTCCGTACACAGCTACTCCCAAATTCAGGGTGAATTCGCCTGTGCAGCTTTAAGGATTCTACTAATTTTAGTCAGTCCAATTACGCTTAAACACTAAAAGGGAAAATGATGAGCTGGCAAAATAGAGATCACTTAGCACCAGAATTCTCGTCATTTAATTATTTCTTAATGAGACACTTGTGACGTTTTGGCTGCTATTAGGCTTGAGACTAATGGTGCGTTTGTACATATCTGCGGTGTTATAATGCTGATGTGCACGATCTGCCACCGTCCTCGCCTATTTATAGTGCATTCGAGGCCGCTCCTACAGAAGATATTGACCATTCTGAGGAAGATTGAAGGAGGGCGCGAACTGTGAAGTGTTCAAGGAGGGCATGTCCACCTAATGCTAGTCTTCCCTTTATTCAGGCATTGCTTTAGGATGTGTATCAAAATTCATGCAGTAACTTAATAGGGTGTTGGCTTAAGTGATATTAAAATTGATGTATCATAAGATGTGTTTCAATTAAAGGTGTCCTCTAGCAAACTACCCTTACGTTTATGCAGCAGACCAAACTGGAAGCAAATTAAGTTAGTTAATAAAATCCTGCAAGCTTTACTTACGCGCCTGTAATGCTCAAAGTTTTGGATGAAATGTGCGAGTGTTACCCTCGGTGTATAAATAAAGCACAAGACTGAGGGCAGATGTAGTCAGTGGCTTTGCTCTCGCTTTGAATGCACTGCGAGCTCTGGTACTGATACTCGAGCACCCAGCGTTCCTCTACGCCAAAATGGCTGCCCATAAGTGTATAGTGTGTCCCGCGTCTTTCAGAACTGTCACCTTATCCCATGCTTACTTGTTTCGTGAGCACGAAAGTAATTTCCATTCCTAATAAAATGCGCTTTTCTATTCACGCACATCTCTGCCCACGAAGATACCTGTATGCAGGTGTGTAAGGCCATGCATTTGTATGCTTAGTAATTGTGTCTTAAATTGCTAACAGCTGGGTCGCATTGAGTAGACTAGCTTTTGCTTTGATCCAAGTGTCCAGTTTTGCGCAATAAACTGAACAATAGACGATGCCCTATCTTATCAGCTCCTTTGTCACATCACTTCTGCAGCTATTAACAAGGCTTCATCAATTCATTTTTAATGTTTTACAATTTAGTTGAAACGCTGGTGCCTTGTCCGGTTCGCTTGTCTTTTCGCGATACGATCGGGTTGGTCTTAATACATCAAAAGGTGACAGAATTTATCAAACCTGTCCGTCATTTTTGTCGTATGCCTTCATGTGTCGAAAAGCAACACAAGTCCTGTCCGTCGTACCCTGTATATAGCCCAGGATCACAACACTTGCTGTCTCTGTTTCGTATCATTTGAAAACTATGATCCTCTTCTCAGCCACTTTATGAAAACTCATATTTGTGGGTTTGATTTTGCATAATTTTGATTGAATAATTGCGCTCTAATTCTCTGCCATCGTTTTAGAGGCCCAAGCAAACCCCTCCTAAATTTACACTTTGTTGTAACATATTTTAGTCCAAAGAATAGAGAATTCACAAACATGCCTTTACTGCACAGATTGCTACGCAGAATATCTGACCTTGGAGGCAATGCTAGAACATATGCGCTCAAGTCATCACGGTAAGTATTCCGTTATTTATTCGGCGTATTTTGCAATGTTTGTGATTTTTTGCTGCTTTTCCCATTTTGCAGACCTTTGGCAAGCAATATTTGAGTAGAATCGGCTGCAAATGTCATGTAAGCTTTGTGCTATTTTGTCATTATCCTAATCAGAACCAATAATCTAGTAAGGACAGGTGCCCATGGCGTGGAGGTTGTGACTGCACTTTAGGACAGAACTCACGTACACTCTGATATGGCTCGAATGATCGCGCAAAAATTGGTTAATTGTTGCTTGGTTGAAATGGTATGGCACTGCATAATCCTCCCACTAATGCCATGGTGAAGTGTGTGAATGTGAATGTGAATGCGGAGATGAAGCTATTCAGCGATGTGGTCTCGCAGTGGATGAAACGTGTCCTGATGCTTAAAAAGCATTAATTTGCGGTTGAATGCTCTAGCAGCTCATTAATTGGGGTATACTTGCAATGCTTCATCATGTGTAGCTATCGTTAACTAGATCTTAGTTTTTATCAACCCAGTAAATAGGCAACAAATTCTGAGCCCTGATTACCTGGGTACAGTTCAATGTTGACATCGCGCTTTGTGTTGCACATGCAATGAGGCTAAGTGAACGCACTTAAAATACGGAGAAATTATTTAAAAGGATTAGCGCTTCTCACTGATTTGGCGAAACTGAAGTTACCTTTGCAATAAAAATATCTTGCCTAAGACTAAAACGGCTAACCTAGGAGCTAAAATGCAAAATCTATCTATAAGCAAGTAAAGTTCGCAAAATCCAGAGCAAATTGATTGCTGACAACGTAGAGAAAGAGGAGGAACAAAACTGGCTAAGGAGTGAATATTAGCATAGATTGCCCTCACTTCAACATTTATCCAAAGCTAATCAGAGGATATTCATACCACTAAGGCAGAGCCATGTGATAGGTGCAGTCAACCAAAATTTGCTGAAGCGACACCCGCACACCGGAAACTACTATAAAAGCTAGCAGATATCTGGCAGAGACATCCATGGTCAATCAACGCATGAAGACTTTCAAAGGCCTCCTCGTGCTATTGCTCACTTCATTCTTGATGGCAGAAACCGAATCGTGCACTGCTGTAGCGTTTAATAGAACAGATGAACCCACAAGCGTCTCTATTCTCATCACGACAGCACCAACGAATGCTATATTGGCTACGAATACAACGTTACCGACACACAACTACACACTAACTACCGCAGCACCCACTAAAACAGCCTCTTCATCGATTGGCGCCAACTAAGACACGATAGCACCGACAACCGATACTCCGATACCGCCACTATCGTTAGGGCAGCCACGTCCTCTGCTGCCTTTTCTTCGTCTACTGACAGCTCCATTGCAACCATCTGCTCAACTTTCGTCGTACACACATATGCAGCTTCTCTCTTTCTCTTCCTCCTCTTTTACATGCACAAGTGCTTTTTATTAATATTTACTGTTCCACTCCTCGCCTTTTCCTTCTTGTCTTACTTTATCAAGTTCTCTGCTCCTCTGTTATGTTGTTAATAGACGCTGCCTGCATCAGCCTTCCTCTGGTTCTCTCAATGTTTGGTTCATCAAGTGCACTGCCGTTCTTTGAAGCCAATTTTTGTCATTTCTACAGTTTTGTAGGATGCGCTGCGAAAAATGGTACTTTAACGATAACCGGTGTGGTACCCTGGTCTACAAATTTCTAGTGCATTTCTCATAGACATGTGACACACACTAGTGTAATTGGTGTTTTCTATTGGTGGACTTTGATCTTCATAGGCAAAATAGTTAAAAATTACAAATGTAGTGACTTTGCTGTTCGACGTTGCCCTGATTAAACAATTTAAGTGGGATTTTTATGGCAAATGCTTATGGTGTGCCAATAATGCAATGTTTATTTTTCCCCGCGTCATCATGCACTGATATTTTGTGTTCGATTCTCACTTGCACTACTTATAATTTTTGGGCAATAATATGCACTTTCAATTTGCCAAGACTCATCGTAATTCATCACAAAATAACCAAATGTGCGTTGTGTGTTCTTCCATGTGTGTATGTAGGGGTAGAGATTATATTGCTACTATAACCTACCTACTTGATGGAGACCGAATAGTTGTAAGTGAGGGCCATCAGTATGTTTCTGATCAATCTTTCGTGCGGGTGTGCATGCATCTCGCAATAGCTCAGTTTTTCTACAAGTTCGCGGGATACGCTCTTAAGTAGGAAACGATTTACTGCTTTTCTTAAGATCGACAAATTTGACACTTTGGTCATGAATGACAAATTGCTGCAGTCGAACGCAATCCGCCAATTTGTAGATAAGTGACATTGCCGCTTCGAGAATGAAGGTAAAAGTAAGGTAAACAAGTCGGAAGTGCATCGTGGATTGCTGTGAGGAAAGACATTAAAGTATGTGTGCATATATGCATGCGTAAGCTAACTGTCTGCTTGATTTCGTCACATTCTCCACCTTTGTGCGATGTCAATGGCTTCCTCCTTTATTAATTTGGTAGCAGTATGCATACCGTAGACTGTGTTTGCGAATATTATGGTTAGGTACCCCACCTCCTGTCTTCCAACTTTTATCATAGCTTATTGCGCCTCTTTTGCAGATGCGACTGCATGCAAGGCTGCATTCTTAGTAAAGCTGGCCATGAATGCTCAGCTGAACCGGAACGTGTATGTATCAAGTCGTCCTTTGTATAAGGTGACAGTTTACATTATGTAATCCCGCATTAGCTGGTTCGCAAGGGTTCGCGGTAGTCAGCGCCGAGAAAGCTCGAGTGAGAGGAGCAGGCCATTAATTTCATCAGTCGAGTATTACCCGATTTTAGCATTACTGGCTGTTTATTAACTTATTTGTTCAATTGTTTTACTCATTTCAAGTAAGTAGACAAGTTAGCAAGTAATGCACCACTTTAGCATTGGTCTATTGTCGACTGGATGTTAGGCCAGCACTTTATGGACCTTGGAGTTAAGTAACTTTAGCGGACTAACGAAACCTTACTTGTGAAATATTTACAAGAATATTCTCCAACTGACAGCAAACAGGCATCTCCCGAATACATGCGTCGCATCTAAAGTGGTGTAGGAGGCCATTCTTTTGTACAACGAGTTGCGAGTATCATATTAAATGAAGTTAAAAGGATCGACGAATACGGGTTTAGTCGCATACGTTGAGCTAATGCTCTGCTTCATTCCTACCAGCTCTACCTTCTTGACTACTGACTTGACATGTACGCGTGACGGGTTGTCTTTGGTGCCTCTTATACCTGAACATACGTAGTTTGTAGTACCACATTAAGGGTCGCAATTTCCTCACATGACACTTATGATGACAATGCCATTTTGTGGTCTTTGGCAGTAGGTATCCCTTCGCCCCCACTGCGGCTACCATTAATGTTGGTAGCTGATGGGTAGACAGGG
Source organism: Taenia hydatigena (assembly GCA_036345935.2). NCBI lineage: Eukaryota > Metazoa > Platyhelminthes > Cestoda > Cyclophyllidea > Taeniidae > Taenia > Taenia hydatigena. Next base: position 5,038,432 of record JADWOT020000007.1, read on the forward strand.
CAACTTCTCGAAAGTTAAACGTTACTTGCTGCGCCTTCTGCAATCATCGGCAATTCTCATGCATTTCCATAGTCTTTCGGCAAATTCACGTGTGATTTAGCTTTACATCATAAGTGTTAAGTATGCGAGCAAGTAGACGGAGAATTCGGTGGATAGTTGGACTAATAAACGGATGGTTGGTCGGACTTGATTATCTACTTGTAGGATTTCCTCAACTTAAAAGCGGTTTTCCTACAACATTTTGCCAAACTAAGGATAATTTTACTTATGCTTTTCTCAATGTAGCAAAACAATTATTTCAAAACAGCAGTATAATCCGGTAAAAGTATTCGTGCTGGAGTATTGAATTGATTTTGCTTCAAACATATTCCTCAAATGTGGCATGCCTTCTATATCACATTCTACAGCACTATTATTTTTGGAGAATTTCATAAACTGAATAATTTGGCTGTGACATAAATTGTATCATGCAAATATACAGGTCTGCATTTTGACAAAGCTTTCAAAGTTTGACTCTGATGAAGCGCTGGAGTGCGTTCACCCACGCATTACATTAGTCGTTTCGAGATCAAGAAGCAACTGCAGGCAAATTTTAGTTGTTCACTCGACACAAGTACTCTCAGTGAGTATTTAAGGTGGATTAGTAGCAAATCATGCTGAGAAACGCAAAAAAGAACATCTAAGCTTGTCTGTACTGTGGGTTTAACAATGCATTGTCTTCGTTTATGCATTGCGGATGCATTTTATACCATATACTAACGGGTTAGCCTTCTGGTACAACTTATATGTTATGCATAATTTATTTTTGATGGATGCATGGACTGGCATTCTTTCTTTCTTTAACTGTTGTACCAAATTATTAGAAAATCTGTATGAAACTCGTCCTCTGTGGATAGATTGCCTTAGTAGGTTTCCAAACGCGGCTTAATTAGTACGAAGGTCTCATGGCTGAATTACAACAAAATTCTCTTGCAATTTAATGACGGCCTTTATTTGCTTTCTTTGCATTTAAAGCAGACATAATTCGGATTGCGTGCAGAAATCACCACACTGTCGATGGTTTTTGCTTGCTCCTTGTTTTTCTCTTGCCTTAGAGCTGACGGATTTGGTGTGACAAGCTTTAGTACCCTCTGGAATCGGTTATGTCAGGATAGTGCGTTAAGCCTGTATCAATATCATTTGGAGAATTTTGACATCATGCTTGTCAGCAAATGGTCTTGGATGTTACAAGTGTCCCTGTAGTACTTATATTCTTTAAATGTGCTGTTTAGGCCAGAGGCGGGAAAACAATTTGAACCACGTGACGGAGCAGCGTGGAGACTCGCTGGAGCGTGACACTTCCCCGGCCTGAACCCCACATCTCGCCTAGCTGTCAAAACATACGCAGACTTTTACTAACAAGGGTGACCAGAAGGGAGAGGAGGAGCCCTCCACATTCCCTCTCCAGATGGAAAGTAAACTGTCTGACTGATGGTATGGTCAGAGGAATATCCAAAGTCGATGGACATATGCGTCATCCGCGGGAAGTACGCCCACTCATCACCTTATCCAAACAACTTTATGTGTTCCAAAGCTGGTCAATTTTATCTACCCATCGAGTCAGCATATATGAATAGCGAGAAGACAGCTTCTCAATTTTTGAATAAGCCTACTGAATTTTAAATTAAATGTCATTAATTTTTTCGTGCGCCCATAGTTCACCGGTCGACAAGTCATTCTGAATAATGACCCAAACTGTCGAGCTGATGCTTTTTTCTCCATCTTAATACAGCTGGACAATACCCATTCATTGCTAGCAAATCGGCAGTATCATTTTGTCTATCCCCTTTCAAGGCATGTTTAATTTGTCTGGATTGTAAATGCGCTGTTAACCCTCTGCGGTACTGCCTTGAAGACCATTCATCAACCTTTAAAGACCTTTTACATAAGTGATGATTGCATTGTGGGCGCAATGTCGGGTCAGCACAGAGCTGAGTTCCTAAAAAAGGCTTTTGTCTGCAGTGCAGAACACCTTGATGGCTTTCGATTCTTTGTTGTGAACATTCCACTGGTTTACCAACTAATGCAAATGTCAACGATTATTCTTTTGCTCATACGTAACCAAGAGAGAAATGTTTTTGTTAACTCCCAGTCACTAGCGACAAAATTCGTCGGCACTGAGTACGTCCAGACTTCTTAATGTCCCTTCTCGGTGCATGTATGCGTGATTCGTTCCACTACTCTTTGATGCTGAAAAGCTTGAATCACTTTAAAAATCCAGGCAAATATACTACGAGCTTTAAATTGGTGGGTACTGACAGAGAACAGAGTGAAGCGCAGCGTATCGAGAGGTGGGTGCCTATCTACCATTTGCGGTTTCTGCTCATAAGTAGTTTAATGCATTTCACAAATTTTCCATTAGCCGCTTCATTACGTGCCATTGCATCCAGGCATGCTAAAATTCTTTTGGTCAGCTGACAGTGATTTGCATACCCAGGTTGCTTTTACGCTAGGCGCCCAATTTTAACTTACCAAATCAACCGATTACTGCAGATGGATCCAGATGACGCAGACGATTAAAAGCTCAGAACGCCAATTTTGAATTGTAAAATTCATTAATTATTTCTCTTAATGACCCCTAGGCTATTCATTCCTCAAGCTTTACGCACACTACCTGAGGTGCAAACCAGATTGGGTATCTTCCCCCTCATAAGAAATTTCTACTGTGTGTGGCAAGGGCAATTATGCGTCTTGATAATTGTTGCTCGCAGCCTGCTGGGAACCACCTCATGTCCCACAGTCAACATGCGGTATTTGTAGGCAAGGCATAATTAGTCCAAAACATTTGAGGAACTGCGTATTACATTTGCAAATAAAATGTGCTGTCACCCCGTCAATTAACATGCTTAAGTTATGTACTTAATTTTCAAATCGTTAATGTCTGCCTTTTAGTCGTAAGAAGAAACCAGTTATGGGGTGCAGAGAGTCACTCCTTTCCACATCAACACGCACATTTGAGTAGGCGCGTGCAACACGGGCGATGTCTTGTTTGAAGAAATTATACATATTTTGACCAGTACCAGGCTTTCTGTTGATCATGGATCGGAGTATGCCTTCGCTGGCTACCGAGACCTGTAGAAACCTCTAGGAAAGACAGAGTGTTAGCTACTAATGTCATAGCCAAGCTCACCTTCGTCATTCTTCTGACGGCTATCGTCGGCAACATTCTCTTCACCCTTTGCATGAAAATGTCCCAACATGTGGGTCTTCCACGAGTTGTGGTTTTTAGCGTAGGGAAGTTGTTCATCTACTTTTTTCAAATTGGCATTTTATTAGTTTTCCTCTGATTGCCACTGTTTTTAAAATACGATTTTCTTTCGTTGGTCACGCGTGATGACCAGTGTGAAGCAGCATTTTGTGACTAATTCTGTAATACATACTACCGCTATCCTCAAAAGTAATTTGTCGCCTCATCCTTGACTCTGACTTCATTCTGACTATCTTAGAAAGACTGAAGCGAATGGTCGGCTGAGTAAGGATTATGATAACGTCTTCTTAAAAATCGGTGCGGAATGCAGTTGATGATGTTCGTGCAAATAAATGAGCAATAAGCTGGCAAAGTGTAGTTTTGATCCAAGGTACTTTAATTTATAGGCCATGCACGCTTCCACTGCGCACTTTACTGACACTTCCTGCACCTCCGAATCTACCATCTCTCATCGGCGGGCTGGCACATGCAGCATGACAAACCACAGAGGTGTACTTTAACAGCCAAACGTGCATGCTTGAATAATTGCTGAGTGACGCGCAGGCAGTGAGAGAGCAGAGGTGGAGGAAGATGTGGATGAGGATGGGGAAGAAGGATGAAGGCAGGGGTGGCCATATGCGTGTGGCAATGTGGTGCGGTGTAGCAGGGAGAGAAAAAGCCCAAAATCATAAGTTGATACAAAAGGACTACTAGCTACGTTTTGCAAAGCTGAATCGTCCACTGATCTCCTAGGGTTATTGTTAAGGCTTTGTCCAATATATATGAAGCATTCTAAATTTTTCATTGGTTACCCGACTTAAGTTACATCCAGCAGCTTAAATGGATCCCTTTTTCCACTCACTCTAACCTGTCATTGATTAGGACAACTGCAATGGAGTCCTTGAATTTTGTTATTTCGAAGCTAGCTTCTAAGCTACTATATAGGCCAAAACTTTTCTCTCTTTGCTTTTAACAATCTTGTGAATGCAAGTACGCACCCACGCAATACGAATAAATTGAAAATTTGCGGGGTGGATGTGAATCGTGTCAAGAGAGGAAGCCTTACCTATGCGAGAATCAGGATTTGGGCTCATGTAGAACTTAATTTCACTGCTTGACCGCACCGATATTTTGCAACTTAATTTAACCTTCCATAGTTTTTTGGTACCTGTTCTTTATTTCACAACACATTTGAATTTCTCTTCGCATTTCACTTGCCTAATGCTCCACCTTATCAAATAAAATAAATTATTCAAAGGCCGGGTACTTGGGAGCCTTAATCGATGGCGTTGTTCCTCGACTACCATGCTCACCCGCCTATTTGGCGACAGTTACGGGGCGAAACGGGGAACTACATTGCTCATGAAGGCTCCATCATGCGGCAATAGCAGAGGTGTGACAAGACAGTGAGAACAACCGCAATCCAAGCCACACCCACCATCCTAATACACCTTTGCATTTAAGGCATTTTGGATGATTTTAGGACACCCAACATGAGACTCGGATCCACAACTTCGAGACTAAAGTCTCGTGACCTATTGGCTGATTCGCAAGGACAGATGATGCAAACGTATGAATTTCCTACCTATCCGAAGCCATGTTTGCCTCTACCTTTACATTATCAACAGAAGCTAAAACAATGTTAAATTGCATTAAATAGAAATGTTGTAGCTTTAAAGCCACTGTAGAAAAACACCTAGGCATCCATCCTCATGATTTAGTTCATTTTAAGTCTTTGGAGCATAAGCGAATTCTTGCACGCCTTTTCTAGTTTATTTTAAAACTACGAATTTATGTTTGCACTGAAGTAAGCGTTCGCTTCCACAATGCTACTTTGATGGACGTTAACCGACAAATTATGAGCATTGTCAAGAGATTAATAAATGCTAATGTGATTGTTCGGATTTGACTGCCTTCCAGGACTACCAATGGCCCTGTGCATGTTGAAACGCAATGTGTATTTAGCTAACTTAAGGAAAATCTTTATTCAGCTGCTCCAAGCCACATGCCTATGACCAGGCGTACCATTTTATTTTTGGAAATGCCATGTGACCGACAACTTGGATTAAGTTACCCATTTGCGTTTCACAACATCAACGGCTGTACAACGCTGCCACAGATAACAGATCAGAATCGCAATAGTGTGTAGCTTGTTAAGAGGACAGTCTGTGCAAATGTAAGAGTTTATCTGCCTATCCGAGAGCAATGTTTTCGCCTTGTCTTCACATTATCAACAGAATTCAAAACACAGTTAAATGGCATTAATAGAAATGTTGTAACTTTAAAGCCATTGCAGAAAAACAGCTAGGCACTCATCCTCATGATCCTGTTTGTTTTAAGGCTCCTTAGTTTAAGCAATTGCTTTCACGCTTCTTATTAATTTTCGGACCATAAATTTATCATTAACAATGAAACAGGCACTTGCTTACACAACGCTGTAGCCGAAATTTGCTGGCGTAGAATTGTACGTTAATTGGGCGGAGAGAGCAGAGTTTATTTTTTGAGTACGGCTGAGGCATATGTGCCTACCGACTAAAAGTATTAACAAATTCATGGCTCCATGATTGGGTATCTGCTGTCCCGAAGGTGGACTCATGGCCACGACTAATGTTCAGTTTGTGTGATGCACTGAGGCAGAAGTGAGCTTCAGTTTTCATAACAGGCACACAATTAGCACACAATGCCATTTGAAAACTTAAATGGCTCACTATCTGATGCAAACGGCACCGCCGCTCTCTTTCATGAGGGCCTATTTTACTTTGACTCAAATGACGCCTCTAACTGATTTGGTGATGAGAAATACACCTTTGACACTGACTCGAAAACCAGTGTCCTGCGGTACATTCCACTATTTTAGAAATATCCTAAAAATACTTCGGCAAAATTTGTTTTCGGCCATAGAAAAGACTCCCCATTAAGTCGTGAGCTATTAGTCATGTCGATATTTGCCTTCATTTTCGTCTGTTGTGGTCACTCCACCAGCACGTCGCTTTGCAAAGCTAGCTGCAGTGTTGGTTCTCACTTTCCTAATTAAATGTTGTTTACCTTCTGCCGGAAAAGCCAAGCTGACAGCACGAAAGTTCTGATTCAGCATCAGTTCATATGCAGTAGACCAGTCATCGGAATCGATGATGGCATTAGGAGGAAGTATCCCATACATATGCATGATGACTGCGTCATCGCAGCCTCTGATCGGATAGCATTTACACGAGATGCTCGCGAGCCCTTTCCAGATAAAGCTTGAGAAGCTAGAATCGGCAGACTGCAAGCAGTAGCAAAGATTTAGCGCACTGCTTGAGTGATATCACGGCATGGGGATTAACCTTTCATTACAAATGGGTCCTTGTGAGCGACCATTTCTAATTGTGCAAAAGCCAAAATAAGCAGTCACCTGTCACATCAACTGGCACTCGGTCGTGTCAAACATTTGTGCAGACTCCACTCGAACACTCGACTCTTTTACCAACAACCAAAGTGCACCAAGTGTGCCACTTTTGCACGAACGCATAGCAATCTATTTGCTGTTTCAAGTAGCAGAGCTATAATGCACATAAGTGGATTCATCTACACCTTTCCAAATGGACTTTTATGTCTGCAGACTTTGCATGTAAATACTTGCTGTGTGAGGCTATTTTAGCAGCTAGGTGTCAGCACATCACAAAATTGCCACATTTACAGGACTGAAATCCGCAACAAAGAGCAAACAACATGCGAGAGGCCCAAAGGTGAAGAATGCCAACTTATTTCTCTAACTTACTGCATGCCATTCACCACCTAATAATCGCTCATCTTGATTTTGCGGATTGGTCGTTATTTTGTTGTTTCACCTTTATTCAGAATTCTATGGCTTGGGTTACACGCCGCGAGGCGAACCGCAATGTCATTATTCTTTATTTACTGTCTGTCTACTTATAATTCCTACCTATATTAAAAAGCTCCGTAATTGTTTACTGTGAAGTCCACCTATCCTCCGACACATACACACACACACACACCCAAACAGATTCTTTCGAATAATTTGCAGGGAGTGGTCCACAATCTCAACCGCACTCATCCATTTTGTGTCAATCCATCCAGGAGCTATATTAAGTGCTCATTACACGGACAAAGTGAGGAGAGGATTTCGCTTTATGTGCACGAAATCTAGCCATTCATCGTTCGTTAAGACATTTACTCTACCCAAACCAAACCAAAGAAGCCGCACTTTGGAAGTGGCGATGAAACAAACAGCATAAGAGCGCATGCTGGCTACAAGAAAAATAGTTGTGGGATGGAAATAGGTGCTGGAACGTGCGATAGTCAGCATGAGGGAAAGATATAGGAGGCTAGATGAAATATTCCATCAAGATGATCGAGTGCAAGGCACCGCTAAAAAAGAATGGCGACTTATGCATTTATAAACAAGAACCAAATAATGGCACATTTGCGACTAAATTTTCGTGAGACAGACTAAACTACCGGCTACGGAAGTCAATTATGGACAACACGCGCAATGAGTGCGAGTCCAAAACCCAAAGAAGGCTCGCGTCAAGCTTTTGGGTTAATTGGTGTCCATTTGGATATGATTTGTCTAGCCTCCCTTGAATGGATGATAAATGACAACTGAAAATTAAGACGAAACTCTATTTCGAACGTATCATTAATGCTGCGCATTGTATCACACCGGCCGAAATAGACAGACTTCGCTTTAATAAAATCGCATCGAGCCGAAACTGTCCTTCCATATTTTAAGCATATGTTTTCAGCCATTACTTTCATTGCTATTTTTGTTATCCATAATGAAATATAATTGAATGGGGATTTGGTGGTAGTTACAAAGAAGGAATGGGTATTACTGGCCACGTTAGCCGCCTCATTGCCCAAATTTAGCGCAGCTTTAAAATCCGGTCACATGCACTCGATGTGTTTACTTCTCATCAATGCAATTGTAGCTTTTGCCTTCTCAGGCTAAATGCAATCGAAGGTGAATCGAAAGACACAATGGGTGATTTGCGTTTTAAAGATGTCCTTGTACAATTTGCACTCATTTGGTTTCCTTCGTGAATACGAACCGCTATCCACCGTTAGTGGCTACTACTACCACCAGCACAAGAGCTGCTTAATATGTATAAGTAGCGGCAACGCGTTAAAATGTAATAAGGCAGGAGGATCCGCAGCCCTCAAAATACCTTCGTGATGCAAAATCAATCCATCCCAATTTCATCAGGAGATACCTACATTCTTGGGCATTAGTTGCACCTAAATGTTACCTTCAAGTGTTGTGTTTAGCGTTTCTCTCCCATCTACCAAACCCTATCACTTTATGAATTAGTTTTACCCTATCTTACTGAGCTTCGCTATGTCTGTGCATAAGGGTTTAGAATATCTTTGAAGAACTGATCTATGATGAAAAGCAGTTTTCTGGAAAAAATGCAAAACGACGACTCAATCTAGAAAAAGCATTGGATTGGACTCCACAAACAATATGAAAAAGCTGATTGGTAATGGAGAAAAGGTGGAGGTAGACAACAGAAAGCAAAATAACTTATTCCCACCTCTTCGATGTTCATTGCAACGACTTTCACACGCTCAAACATCTACATTTCTCTTGCAAATTACGTGTAAAATCAGGCAATACATTGCGGACTTTGATAAATTTGATCTAATTCTCAGCCACTTGCTAAAGTTATTAAAGTTTAGCCAGCTCGAAACCGCACAAAGCGATCGATCCCCCCTTACCTGAAAATGACAAAGCACACAAGCACAGTCTCAAACTTTGTACAACCAGCTCAATTTTCTAATGCCTCGTCTACGTGTTCTGCGACAAATTTGCAAGTACAATCTCGTCTCGCACTACTCTGCCAATTTAAACCGTTAATTTCATGATTCTCCAAATGACACAACTTGTCTGGAGGACCAAAAACGTCTACCACGTGCAAATATTGCACTCACAAGCACTATCATTGGTTAGTGCAACAGCATTAAATGTTAGCTTTGAAACACACAAAGGTGATTCACACTGAGGCCAACTTCAACACGCCCTAGGGCGTTTCCCTTCATCCCTTGTAAATGTAGGGCATTTACTCTAGATAGCAGCTTTGTGTGGATCATTGCGTCTCCGTGAGGTGGCATCAAAGTTCACATAGGATTAAATAACTTTATTATGATGCGCCAACAATTGTGATTTCCGTGTTTCACGATGCGCATTGCAAACCAAGGGTGAAGTAAAGCATAATTAAACATTACAGTTCTAACCCTTGCGTTTCACAATGCACGTTGCAAGCCAAGATTATAGGTAATACAACATTAAACAACACGAAATGAGGGCGATTGGAAGTTTTTAAGCACATAAGGGGGAACGAATGGTTTAAATGAAAGGTGTGGCACAGTACCCTGTGCCCTTGAAGCCGCAGACCAAAGTGGAGCTTACGTAAGCTGCAAAAGCAAATATTTCTTTCTAGTGGTTGTAAAATGCAATAAATGTAAATAAATAATAAATGTAATAAATGCAGTAGATGCCAATAATAAATGTAACGTAATAAATGTAAAAAGTGTAACAATGGAACTTCTTCCTTTTTATGAAAAAGCAATGCTTGTACAATATTTATATTTGGGCGTAAAGTTTGATTTGAGATAAGCTTATATGTGCACGTGCTTGCGTGTGAAAGGGAAAGCAACAAATCGTAGGGCATTTGTGAACCAAAAAGTAAGTCAGGGAACGGTCTCAACTTGAGACTGCACAAATGACGCCTACGCATTAACCCAGACTATAAATGTAAGCGGAGGCCTTAAGGCACTGTATAGAACACAGGACCATTATGCAGACTTTCAAAGCCTTTTACGTGCTGACACTTACCCTTTGTATGTTTGCCCGTAGAGGCGCCTCTTACAGAAAAATGATGATGGAAGTAAAGGTTATAGGAGCGATGGTAGATGGAACACTGCCTTTACAAGATTTGACGGCACCCAATGCAACGGATGGACACCACACTACTGCTGCTACCACAGCATCAACTCAGGCCCTAAGAACGCCCAATACAATGGAACCCATGTCCTCCCCTACCAATACAACGGTATTAACACAGGCCCAACTGACTCCAAGTGCATCGGAGCCAACTTCGCTGACTACCAATGTCACAAATGCTCCGGCAACGACCGACAAATCCCAAACATCGGCGACAACCAACGCCAATCCTACAGCATTAAAGCAAACTTTACTAATGCAAGGTGCAACGGAAACGACCTCAGCATCCACCAATAGCACAGCTTTGCCTCAGGTTACTCTGGCGCCCAATACGACGCAATCATTGAAATTGTCAAGCGATGATGCAATTAAAACACAGACTCCAGTGACACTCCTTGCAACTCAACCACAGATAGTAGCTGCCAACCTTCCAGCATCAACACAGGCGTTGGATGCGATTGCTGAAACGCATCCACAGGAACTGTCAACCAACGTTGCAGTTCAAACGCAGGCTCCAGTAACATTCCACGCAACGCAACCGTGAGCCACATCTGCCGGCATTTCAGCATCAACACAGACGCTGGTGATAACCAATGCACCGCCCACCAATGCCAAACCTTCATCGCAGGCTCCGATGATGCTTACCTCTATGGATCCCCTACAACATCCTTAAAATAATCTTTTCTCTCCAATTTTATTACTGCATCCATCTCTATTGCCCCTTTTCTATTAGGATAGCAGTCTGTTATTACTGCACGCCTTAAATATTTCGGGTCTGTCAATGGCATTACTAAAATTTAGTCCAGCACATTCACTTTAAATTCTAGTGTTACTGTCTCACCAACTCATAAAAGTCTCTTTACACTCGTCTTCTCACTGTAATATTTTCCATACTCGCGTTGCTTCAGGCTTCGACATTTGTATTGCGCGTTGATTGCCGAATGGATACCTTGACAATCCGTATCAGCAAATAATGCGAGTGTGTTTTCGTGCATATCCTTAACGACACAATCGTCATAGTGAAGTTCTGTTAATCCATTCCAATAAAGAAACAGCCAATGCTATGACCTTTATGCATCAAAGAGGCTATTGGCATTGGTTGAATCTCATTTTCCTCAACGCAACGATTAGAGCGCACAAATTGAGGGAGGTATGTCTGAATAGTTCGTAACTTAAGTAAAAACAGCATCCTCCAATTCTGTCTTATCTGCATAGGCCACGTAACGAAAAACATAATCAACACCTATTTTGGCACATAAACCGCAATGATTGCCAGATGATATTCAATGGACACATTTCGGTGGTTGTGCTAGTATTGAATTGCGCTGCGTTGCTTGCGTTAAATGCAAGAAGCGGTAATGGAGGCATCCTCCATTACATTCCCAAGCAATAAAATGACTTGCAGGCTATGAAAGTCAATCAATAGTGACTCACAAAAGGAATGCGTATCAAAACTCGTAAGAGACCCGCATCGAGCGAAAAGCTGAATGGTGTTCAATTGGTTATGAATAGCGTGGCCTTCATTGAACAGATGAATCATGGCAGCTAGAAACATAGGCAAACTTTATTTCGTGCACATATTAATGCCACCTATTGTAACACACCCAGTCACAGTAGGCATCCTTCACATCACTAACGTCAAATCACGTAAGAACAGTACTTTAATATTCAAAGCATCCGTTTTAAGCCATTATCACTACGCTATTGCTGTTATATTCATTAGAATGAATTTGAAGTCGGAATCGTTGGCAGCCAAAAATGACGAGTGAGTTGTGGTGGCTGCTAGATGCCTTTACTGAAAATTTGGTCCCATATTACCGACGTACTTGCTAATAACAAATGCATTTACGACTCTTGCCTATTTAGACACCCGCGGTTCTCACTGCCACTCAAAATTACCAACCAACGGTAGAGCAAATATCTCAGTGACCGATGAGCGACTAAATTACGTGCACATGGAACGACATCCACTTCCTACTTCGCCCATGTAATGAGCACTTGAAATAGCTCCCGAATCGATTGATAGAGAATGGATGAGCGCAGATGGTTAGATGGAATCTTTTCAGCTGCGCGTCGGATGATAAGCAGACGACATTGAGGACAAATATAGGCTTTAGCGATGAAGCTGGAAAGGGTGAATAGGCGCACAGAGAACGGAGACGAACGATGATTTGGATCGCCTCGTGCTCCAAAGGAGCCAACACTTTTCTCGTAGCGGCAAACGGATAACCCATTTTTCTCATGTTAGGACACGTACTGTTCCTCCTTTGCTACATCATTTATTCTTGTAAGTGCGACCATGTTGTGATGAGCCGCAACTGGTTCGCTAAAATGGCCTCACACAGCATGTGGTTGCGTGCATGATCTGCAGGCATAAGAGCGTATTTGGAAAGGTGTAGGTGGAACTATCTGCGGTTATTGTGGCTCTACTATTTAGAACAGCTGGGAGCACAGGCCTCGGTAACAACCAATGCAACGTAACCTCCTGCACCGCCTACCAATGCCATGTCCTCACCAGAGGCTCTAGTGATGCCTTCATTAATCAAGTAACATCGTAATTTTTTCCACTTTTATTGTTTCTCCTTTTTCTAGTGTAGTTTTGCTATTAGTTTAGCAGCCCGTTATTATCTTGTCCCTTAAATACATTGGCTCTTTAGAAAAATTATTAAAAACAATCCAGCAACTTCACTTTAAATTCTGATGATACTGTTTCACTAATCTTTAAAGTCTATTTAATCCCGCTTACTTACTGTAAATTTCCGGAATTACGCTAATCTACAGCTTTGACATTTGTTTTGCGCGACAATTGCCAGATGGGTACCCTGAGACTTCATATCAGCAAACAATGCGAGTGCGTTTTCGTGCATACCCTTAAAGATAAAATCATCATAGGAGTGTTTCATTGGTTGATTCCTGTGAATAAACAACCAGCGCTATGGCTTTTATACATCAAAGAGTCTAGCGACACCGATTACGTCTCGGTTTTCACCACGTGAAAACCAGAACGCGTCGATTAGTTGAGGTGTAATGTAATAATCCGTAGCTCTATAGGCAACATCATCCACCGATTTTGTTTTATTTGCATAGGCCACAGACCGAAACCCTTACCTAACGTCTGGTTTGGTACATAAGTCCTAACTGTTGAAAACATATTTTGATGAGCACAATCTGTTGGAGGTGCTAGCATTTAATTGCGTCGTGTGGCTTGCGTTTAAAGCGTGTGACCATTTGCATTTTAATAGTAAAAGCGGAAATCACAGTACCATTTATTACATATGCCAAGCACTGAATGGAACTGTTTGTATTCCTAACTTATATGAGCCTCATCCTGGTCCGCAACCTCCAACACCCCGAGAACTGTGCCACATTAGCCATTCGAATTACTTGTTTTGCCAACCACCTTCTGAGATTGTTAACTATGCTTTGCTTACAGTTGTTTACGCATCACAATGGAACCTTGTGAACCTTGTTGTCACCTACGGAGACGGATTGACCCACAAAGAGCTGCTATTTAGAATCGATGCCCTACATTTACAATGGATGAAAGGAAACGCTTTAGGGCGTGTTGAAGTTAGCCTCAGTGTGAACCACTTTTATGCGTTTCAGACCGAACACTTTAAGCTGCTTGCGAGTGAAATAATTGCACATGATAGGAGCTTTCGGTTCTCCAGACAATTTGTGTCATCGAGAAGCCATGAAATCAGCTGCTTAAATTGGCTGAGTAGCACGAAGTTATTTAGCTCACAATGTCGGAAAATTTTCCTTTGATTTATATGGGCAAAATGGCTAGCGACATAGCCTGTGAAAGAGTGTATCCTTAGAATCTAACATGCGCTTTAGAAGCACAAATTTAGGTCATGATGGCAGGGCGAGCTGGTGATGCCACAGAGGGACGCGTGATGATGTTTTGCGTTTTCCAGCAATTTCATTCCGAATGACTCTCTTTCGTGACTAAGTGTCTGGGTTGACATTATCGCATTTCCAATGACTTGACAACAAGGCTATTCCTTCCTCCCACCCAACTTTTGCAGTCAATATACGGCCTTGTCCTCCCTCTACCACTCGCTTTCCATTTTTCCGCACAGCATATGACGGTGGAGAGAGACAAGTGCTGGTTGGCATAGCTGTGAAATGAATTTAAAAAGCGTTTTTTCGAATCAACCTAGAGAAGGAGAAAGAATTACAATTGATGCAGCAGAGAACAAGGGGTCAAATCACACTTTGCAAGCAAATCCTTGCTCTGTCAACCGAACACAGAGCAGTGTGCGATTTCGGCTATCAGTGGTTCTGGGTCAGACGAAGTGCAAAGAATAGATCCTGCCGTAAATCTAACAATAAGCGTTAAAATTTAACCTAGACAAAGAAGGCGAGTTAGTAATCAAAGGGTATAGTGTATGCGCGTTGCTGATATACTGCTGATTTAATGTCAATCCAAACGTCTGTTCTTTTACTGATGCCACATTACCAGTGACACGCAGCATTTAACCATTTCCAGTACGCGATCCCTTTATACTTAACTACTCTGGGATTCAATGAGCACGAAACACATTTTAAAGTGTGTAGGTTTCATTTCGAGCACACAAGCAGACATAAATTGGCGTTGTCGGTGGCTTCAAATAGAGGCTTCCAACAACTACGTTGCTGAGAATTGGCACAAATTCAAGTCCGTCATCATGCTCATCTCTAGATATAACGTTATCGACAATGAAGTTGCAGGATAGCGCTTTGAGTAAGGCATGTGCAATGAAAATCAACGTGAGCCGAATGCTAGTCAGAGCATGTTTGTGCCTTTTTTTCGCATTTCAACCTCTCTACTGATTTATCAGAGTGGTATACATAATCTAGCATTTACCAAATTGGAATACGTAGTGGTGATTCCAGTTCGAGACAACCCTTGGAAGACCATATGACAAAATTTGGCTTCACACTTTGAGGTGTGGAGTTAGAGATAATGGGATTTTGGAAGTAAGTGTCACATCACCAAGCATCATCAACATTGTTCTCAGTTGTTTCCTTTTCCATCCCTCCCTGCATAATCTATCCCATGCTAACAACATTCCCTTCTAAAAAGAAGGAGCAGTCCGCTAAGTTATTTTGCCCTATGATTGCAGCATGACATAACGGAGGATAATTTTCATAATAGATGCCACTTGCAACGAAAACGCTTGCTCAGAACATGGACTCTTATCGGCGAAAAGTGGTTGTCATTACGCAAAAGGAGAAACCAGCCCACTGACATTCTATATGGGAGAAACTTGCCACAACAAGAAAATTTTGCTGGTTGACAAATGTAATGGATTGTGTGGAAGACGCTTTTACAAACAGAATCCCAGCTTTTAAGATAATGGCTCCCACCCTACCTGTCTGACCGGAAGACTTTGCTGTTGGGGTTGCCATTATCAATTATCGGTTTGCGCGAATATCCACCTTTCCCTTTTATGTAAAATACCCCGAAAGCAGATGGAACAAGAGAGCAAGGTAGCGCTTTAAGTAGTTTAAGAAAACCACCCAAAGGCGCTCAGCTGTGATGACTTTGGTAAAGCAACTTCCTTATTGATAGCATACAGAAAAGGAGATATGCCCACACATTTACCCTCCTTCATGTGCTCGACGTGTATTAGCCTCATTTGTCCATGAAGAAGAACGTTGCGAGGCGCATACGGCTGTACCTCTTGCACTGCAAACGTCACCGTGCTAGTTATTGCTTTTAAATTTCGAGGTGGAATGCCATTGCCACTCAGCTGATGCTTAGTAGTCGCTGTGTCGGGTTACGACAGTGGTCAAGTACAAGGCTGGAAAAGAGGCATCTAATTTACACTAGTTGTGAACCGATAGTCAAAAAAAGGACATTTGTCAATTAAAAACATCCAGGTAATGATTGAAGATTTGGGTTAGGGGAGTAGAGATGCCATCTTGCCCGCTTACATTCTGCATGATTACCCCGTCGTAGTTGATGGCAAGTGCAATTAGGGGTCCTAACTGCAAACAATCTAATCAATTAATTTGTAGCACATTTAATCAGCTAACACTGCAAATATTTCGATGCTCTTCATTTCGACGTAAAATGCCCAGTTGCTTCCAAAGCTGCCCCACCCTGAAAGTGTCATAAATTGGCACACCAGGTGTACGCGTACCTTTGACATCAAGCACAGCAAATGTGTCAGAACCTTTCACCTTTGAGAGCAGAATTTAATAGCTTCTCATAGAGATTGACAGGGTGATAGCAGGAAATACACTTAATCAGTAGTGTTCGCCCTTCGAAGGGGAGGAGAAGGCAAAGTGGGTTTGCTTGCAGAATACGAACCTTTGCCAAGTCCTATCTAAATGGATGCTAGAGTGGTGATGCTTGCTGAATAAATGCAGTTTACGCTTAGGCGCTAATTAATGTTCCTTCATTTATGTGTCTGCCTGTGTGTAAATCCTTGAAGCCTTGCTTGTTAAAATACATTTTCGGTGCTAGAAGTCTGCGCATTTCGTGGATACTCTTTGCCGCAATCTTAGAGACTTTGCTGCTGCTTTTGCTGTTGCCTGTCCTTTTCATGTTTTCTTTTCCCCACCATCCACCTCCGTTATTAACCCCTACTCGAGGGCATTTTTATGCCATCGCCGGCTAAGTGAGTTGCCCATGCCCTTTCCAGCAGACGCCTCGTTGCTGACTCATCCGCTTCGAGCGGTTAGTCGATCAACGGATCAATGCAATCGATAAGACCACCTGCTGTGTATTCGTTGCTCACTGGCCATCTGCCCAGTCGGTTGATCCATTCACTGATCTACTCGACCCACGGCAAGTTGAGCTGCAAACAATCCCACAAACGGGTGAGTGGAAAATCATTTTAGCATTCGCTCAAGACTATGGTGCGTAGGGTCGTCAATTGCTGTAAAAATGCGTCACTAACGCATAGTTTAAGTTCAATATTATAATGTCTTGGTCAAACAGTGTTTTTTAACTCGTCAATGACATTTGATTGCAAAACATTTTGTCTACCATATTGTGTATGAGAGCAAGCTATTTAAATAACCAGTGCTATTATTAAGAGGTTTGCTTCTCACGCGATCCTATCATGTTTGCCCAGCAAGTAGCTGCTAGGTTTAAAGACAATCAGTCCACATTTTAAATGAGTTTAACTAAGAAGGACATCATCGAAAATTATGGCATAATTTACGCGAGGCAAATCTATCATTTGTTTTGCTATACTTGTCGAAGATATCGTATATGGAAGGTAGCACACTGGCAATTCAGAACCACAGTATTTCACAAACATTCCACTAAAAGAACAGGGTGCGACAGTGATCACCAGAGTAAAATGTAGCGGTCCATATCCAATTACTTTAAAAGCATTTTTCAAGTAGCAGGCTAGTGGATTCGTCAGTCCAACGCAAGCCAGCCTAAGTTAAGATAGCCACCTTTTGGCGATATCATCAAGAGTGTTTTTAGCCCTGCAGCTGGAGACATCCTTCTGCAAAGCACATATATTCAAACTCCACCAGCGCACCTTGCAAAGCGTTCCTGCAAACCTAGCAGAGCACATGGGCAAAAGGACCGCATGAAAGTTGGGCTGTTTTGTAGAAACTGATTTCTCAATCAGTCATCATTTGAGCATAATCCTAGCCATCTATCTGCTTCACTTAGTCCAATTCCTCCACATGTCCATCTTTATCCGCATTCAGCGGAAACGAGAAGTGTCTATAAGCTCAAAAGTTGATCAGCCCAAATAACAGCACTGGAAAGAGCTATTGATTAAAAAACATCCAACCAAAGTACATTAGCATTGTCACATGTGCATGCAGAATGATTTGAGAAAATAGCTTGGGGTGAAATAGCACCAAAACAAGTGATACCTGCTCCTGCAAAACCTTAAAAGGAAATGATGCCGAAAGTCTACACCAGTCGGAAGTGAGAGCAACCACGCGACACGTGCAACTAATTGATTTACACGCGTCAGATTCAAAGAAGTCAGTCACACAGCCAACATCCAGACATGCTCTGCTACGAGTTGTTTCGTCTGCTTTCATTGATCTTACTCACGGTATCGTTCCCTCCATTCAGTTCTCCATCATTACATCCGTCCTAATTAATTTCCTTTTTGCCTCAGGTCTTCTTTTCATCTCTTACTTCTACCGCCTTCAACTCCATCTGCTCGTCAGTCCCAACCTCCCGCCCCACCGTTTTCAAGACGCTAAAGGACCACATCGTCTGGAAATCGTAAAAGTTAGAGGTAAATTGTAATACCATACCATTTTCTTCCATTTTACCATATTCTAATCCCACCCTCCTGCTTCAGTTGCGTGCGTCATTGTAAGAGCATTACATCTGCCATCCAGTGTATCTCACTTAGAAAGAGAATGCTTTGCTTAGAGTCCCCGGATGGCCGTGAAAAATTCATGCTCTTTCCTCCGAGTCAAATCCTTTTTATTTAACTCAGTTAAGTGGCTTGATGAAATAATAAATGTATCAGTTTGATGGAATGATTAGAGAAAGGAAAAAAATGAAGAACACTGCACCGCAGCACTGTGCAGGGTTATCCTACAGTGTTGACCCCCAATCCTTAAGCTCTACTTCCCCACTCTGCTTTTTCTGCGGTTCCTTATCCCCGCGCCTGTATCTCAACCATTCCTGTATCTGTTTGAGCTGAAAATGCATGCTCCTTTACTTCCATAGAAGAAATGCATGCACTGCTGGTATTGCTAAATAATCACATGCAAGGATTGCGAATGCGCATTAGGCGCGTCTGTTTGTTAGCTCCATAGAAATCTTTAGTAGCATTTAGCCAATCCTTCAATTAACTTCACGATTGCACTGCGCTCACTGTGCTACGCTAGCTTTTAATGGCTCTTACGTGCGTTTGTAACCGGCCTCGCTGGGGTCCAACTGGTAAAAACTAAATCGACGTTTACAGATATTTGATGCGCTTAACGGTGTTAAGTACACCTGAAACCTCGGAAACATGCCGTGGTCAGCAGCATTTAGATTTCATGGCAGATGTGTTTGCTAGTGCTGTGAGGATCGGCTCAAATGTAGTTACTCCTAACCGGCACAGACAAATTAAACTAACCTGTAGGTATAACATTAGTCGGTCTAAGCATGTGCTCACCACATCACCATAATCATGCAAATTTGGTCCTATCATATGCCCCACATAAAGATCGCTGAATTTGAAGATACACATTCGCCAATAGATGTGCAAACCTGAGGACTATCTTCTCGTTTTCTAGCATAAGACCCAGTGGGACCAGAGTTAATAACGCAATCAAACAACGCTAGTATGTTGCACATTTATATCCATTGAGGTGCAAATATTCTATCGACTATTACGAGTGAATCGTCTTCCTTACTCTAAGCTTTGCATACTTTGTGGATATAAGCATCTTTTCAAAAGAGATGCCTCACAAGCTAAAGCAGATGAGAAACGATCGAAAGGCCGACGAGGGTGGTATTCTTTCCTACGCTTGGCGCTTTAGTATAATCTTGTGTGTTCTTTTTCCTTCTGAATGTATTTAACTGCTAGCACCTTTCCGCTGGCTTCATCCAAAACTACTAAAAAGCTTGAATTATATCACTTTAGCGCACTATTGTGGCATGAAGCGCGACAGAGGGCTTTCGATAAGTTATTACACAAAAAAAATGGGCAAAAACAAATTAGCCCTTGCAACGCTTTTTATGTTGGCATTGTCATCACCGCAGTTCATTATCCCTCCTACTGCGACGTGTCAAAAATAGGCAGTCTAGTTGTAGATATTGTTGTGTCACTTAGTTTGAGCAAAAGACTAAAGTAAGAAGTTGTTTTGGGATAAAGTGAGGGTGATTTGAGAGGACATCACTTACGACGATGTTAATGCGGGCACGGAGGTAACGGTGGTAGTAAGGGCAGCGATGGAGTGACGAAAGTGATAGCAGGAGAGTACAAGTTAGGGATATGCTGCAGGCAACGGCAAATGAGGCAAGAGGGGAAAACAATGACCCCGACGTGACTTGAACACGCAACCTTCTGATCTGGAGTCAGACGCGCTACCGTTGCGCCACGGAGTCATACTGTCGTGAAAGGTGCAGTTGACCACCTTACCATCATCACCTAGAGTGCTGTGCACACCTGTATTGGGAAAAGCAACAACACCAATCACATGGATGGCGGCACACATCGGTCCATTGGACACGCTGCTAAAGGCGTTGACGGGATGTGGAGGTGTGAGAAGACTTCTGCGTGGTGGCAGGTGCCGGTGCTTCAGCAGCAGAATGTTCTACTGCCGCACTCAAGACTCGGATCTGATTTCTGGCTAGCGGAAATCCCTACTAATCTCTTCTTCCTCATTCCTTCCATCCTTGTCTCACTCCTTCTACATCATAGCTCGGCAATTCCTCCTGTCATGTCCCGACGACTGCTCGTTTGAAAGCATTTAAATTAAGTTCTCCATTGCGCAACATATCGGTCTTCCAACCGTAATAACTGAGTCCTAGTCTATGATAGCAATTTAGCCTTGGCAGTTTTACGCTCACTGGATTTACCAAGTAAGGCACGCCACAACTTCCTGCCGGTGTCGATTCTCTGGTAACAGCACCAAATACAGCCGTTTTCTTCCACACCAAGACATAACCACGTAGAGAAATTCTGGCGTCCAATTATTAGGGACGAGCCTACATCTCGCCTACACGATTCCCACGTCTCTGTCCTTATTTCAATTGTAACGCACAAAACTGGCTGGCATCTGCTTTCCTGCCCAGCCACTTAAATCTTTGCATGTCTAAGACTTAAAACATGAAAACAGGCACCTCTGCGAGTCAGAGTGGGCCTCAACTGAGATTGCAAATTGTGTTAGTGCAACGTTACTCGTTCCTTTAACTGCCTAAAAACGCCCTTAGATAGAGAGACAAAGCGCTGCCTTACTTTCGACCTCCAATTTTGACGAAGAATTGAAAGATAATCGCAGGTACCGGCTTACCACGGTAAAACAGCAAACAAAATGACAGCTTTTGCGCCCAATTTCTACTCCCTCATTGCTTGTGTGATGTCGCTACATATATATATATATATATATATATATAGTGGAAAAGGGAAGGAGAGAGACACATTCACAGTTATGGAGGTAGATAGTTTACTGTTTCTCCTTCACTATGGATGGCATCAGAGGCTTTACTTGTCCAAATATGAATTCGTTGCACAATGATGTAAGAATGCAACTAAAGCCTTGATACCTCAAGCCCCAATTATTCACTAGTTAGGTAAGACAACTGGGCCTTCTCCAGCATCATAAGGAAAAACTTCGCCCTAGACTGGAAGGATCTTATCTTTACCACGAGAGAGTAGTGTCTGCTTAAAATGCATTTTAAGAAACAGAGCGCAGAATCTACTTCAGTGGTTTCAAAGTCTTTTACGGTATGCTGGAATGAAGTCACCCTTCAATCATCCAGCCTTACCTGTTCATTAGACGCCCTATAAGAGTGCATTCGTTTTCAAACACAAACTCAAAATCAGAATACTGGCAGGTAAAAGTGACAAAATCTGACCAACAAAGAAGAACAACTTCCCCTTTTTCAGGTAGGCTGATCCCTCTTGCTTTTTGTCTTCGACATCCGATGCGATAAGCACATATATGTAGCTTCGGTGCCTAGTGTCATATTCCTTGTGCGCACAACAAATTTTTGCGCACCTTAGTGACTAGAAGTTTAATAAGCGTCACCCAGATGAGGACAAGGAACAAGTACAGTGCATCATGGTATTATCATGAGTAGACTTAGTGTTAGCAGAAAGATAAAATAACACCAAACTGCAATAAGGAGTATTTTGGATCGCGCAATTCAGCACATTTTGAAATATTAGAAACGTGGCTTACATATTCAAAGCCAATGGAGGTGACCCTCAGATTGCTTACGAGGAATAGGGCAAAATACATATTGCTTGTCTTAGTGGAGGAGGAATCATCTCCACTGACAAACCATTACCAATATTTGAGCAAGAAGCCAAAATTGATTTGACAAAGCTGATTTTCTTCCATAATATGTGAGTGTTACACGGATTCGCATATATATTACTTATGTGCTTGGCTTAATAAATAAAAACTTCTAGTGCACGTTTAGACTAAAGCAAGAGAGAAATGCTTGATGTAAGGTTGTCTAAAGTATGCTGAGGCAAAGCAGCTTAGTTAAAAGTGATTATTTCGAACACGAACTCATTCTTCAAATGCTTTATCATTGACTGCATTTTACAGGTCAACGATTCACTGGACTAAGCTGCGATTACTTCGCAACGTGGCGATGCTGGAGGCAAAAATTTTGAGAGCAACGGCTCTGAGCTCTGATCCTAACAAAGATTTATTATAGTGATGACAGATGCAGCGCGAGAATAGCTACAAAGAAATCGTCAAAGACAACGTAAGATGCTTATTAATGCAGAGTAGGTGTCAATTAGGGCAAAAGGACGGACAATGTTTAGGGGAATTAAGGTTCCTCTATCCTCGTGGCATTTCATATGGACTTAAGTTCATAGCATCACCTGTGTTTTTTGATCGTTCGCCATTTTAAACAATTTTTCACCAATGACTTTATTCACAGTTAACAAAATACTTATGGGATAAGGTAGGACATAAATGCTTTTTATGAAAGTGACCATAGTTCTCGGTTGCAAAGCTCCTGCATTGATAGAAAGCCGGCAGCACCATAAAATGCTTTAAAGCAGCACAAATTGTTGTGTGCAAGCCTCGACGAAAAAAAGGGAATGTTCCTAATTTCGTTTCCCATGTTATGCGTGTGAGCTGCGAGTGCATCGCAAAATGAAAACGTGTGGGCTTCTAAAGCAAAGTTCTTATGTTGATCTACTACAAACTCCATTGCAGATAACAGGAAGCACGGAAATCGTAAGACGGGCGAATTTATTGGCACCATCTAGGATAGTTGACAGCTCGTCAGCGCAAGAAGTACTAATCATGATTTAAATTGAACGCGCAAGGCTTCAAAATTGCCTGGTGCTGAGGATGACCCATATCTTTACCTATGTCTGTCATACGCCGCGTTGCTGTTTTTAGACTTAGACCCTAAATTTTAATGCATGAGAGTAAGAAAAATTGTCCTAAAATAAGGCAGGTCTTCACAAAGTTCATTCAAATTAGGTTCCATAAGCAGGAATATTTATGCGGAAACAGAATCACATCCGTTAGAAAGGGAACGCAGTGTGGAACCTTAGAAGCACTCAATCCTGTTTCCAGGGAACGCTGCCAAATTTTAATGCGCAAATATGCGTTATAAGTGGAATTGGTAGCCCTTTTGACGTTAAAACTGTAACACGACCCGAAACTACTCACATGGCTACCCACAGTGCGTTGCAGCGTACTACATTTCTGTGAGGTTCATGGCTGCTTAAACGGCGTTGTCTACGATCCAGGTGAATCAAGAAAGACAGCATTGATTCGTTTTGAGACGCATGGTCATGTAGAGTGCACATGACTGCTCATTCATGCAGCAATAGTACAAGTGCATTGGTCTACTTGCGAGATGTCATTAGTTGAATCATCTGCTACTCTCGTGTCAAACTTGAATCCGAATTAAATGCCATTTGAAGGAAGCCAATTTGGTTGTAGACTGCTTGATGTTCACATATCGGCTCGGCTCCAATATTTCATAACAATAATAATCTCGTCTTTTATTACTGTGCATGCACGTTACTGCCTTGTATGCGGCAAACCACAAAACAATCATCCTCTCCATACAACCTAGACGCAGTTGCATTTCAGTTCACCAAATCAGTGCAGCAAAAAGACGAAGGGCAATGTGTTTAATTTAAAATTATGAACAATATTGATCGGAAGATACTAAAATTTTATAAGCCCAAAACTTGGCTGAACCGTTGCCAAATAAGGTCCACAAAAAGCAGAAGTGTTCTCTTCAGGTTATTTACTACGGTAGGGTCAATCTCATTCAATCATTTAAATTATATCAATTTACCCACAGAAACTCATTTGATCAGTCAAGTGGCATAATCTTCTTGTCATTTCATTCGAATCTTCAAAGTGACTGTGAGTCTCTGAGTTTCGCGCTCACAGACAAATGTTCCCTACGGTAGGAGTAAAACCGCAATGTAATGAGATCGAGTTAAGACTTCAAAAACAAGGAGTGACAAACAATTCGGACTAAGAAAAGGCGTAACCTTAATTTCTGTTGACAACGCAAAACTTTTTATGTGGTGCGATGTGGTGCATCGTGGTGTGATGTAGTTAGCCTTTAAGTGTTTTCCTTAAATTAGCACTATAGCAGATACCCCAATTAAAAGGTGCTTGGCATGTATTTGTGATAACAATGCCATGTTAAATATGCTAGCCACCTTTTATGCCACATTGCGACCGTCCTCTGCGCGTTTGAAACGTCCACGTTTAGCTTCCAGTAATCGAGCGCCATTCAGCCACTGGCGCATTCACCACGGTGTAATGCAATCTGTCCCACGGCCAGACAGAAGGAAGTCAAGCGAGATGCCAGACATTGTGAATAAATGACGAATGACGAAACAAAGTCATCCTTAAATCTTAGCAATTAAGCTGCTCATCTTCCATTTAGTCTACAACTGTTCGTTAGAGCGCCTTTCTTTCCTGCTCAAATATCATGCCGCATCAACGGGACAATGTGCATGCTTATCTGCATTTCTGATTTGCTGAAATGAATGGGGTTACAAGCACTGAATATTCAGTGGCAAGGTTCGTGCCAAAATGCTGGTAAGGCGAAAATCTTTTTCAAAAAATATTTGGAAGTGTGTATGCATGCATGAATTGTGGTGGAAATAATTAACCAAGAAAAAACAAAAAAGACGGTGAACAGTCAATTTAAACAAGGACGCTTTTAGTTAATTAGTGTTGATAGGAGGATCGGACACTACGATACAGTCCCTTGCGTCCACCGTAAAACCTTTAATAAAGACTAGCAATACTTTGATAAGATTAAAAAGAATGCAGTGATCTCCCTGATTGGCATTCAGTAAGTGCTACTCCGTCATTTAAAGAGGATGTGTCCCGGAGTGTCAAACGAGACCTTTAGAAACGAGCAGTCTTGTGGTCAGAATCGATTTTGGTTTAAAAAGCCTCAGTTAGCCATTATGCTTCCGAAAATACGAATGAACGTAGAGATATCATCCAAGTAAATTTGTAATATTTGAACCGAAAACCAATTAGTAAGGGATGCATCAGGCTTTGAAAGGTAGTCAGTACGTATCCGTAGAGGAATGTGTAGAACACAGGGCCTATCTGACAATGGTGAAGCTGTTCTTCGTCATTAATCAGATTCTGATTTCGAGCCTGTGTTTGATAATGAGTTGCACTTTACAGGGAGTCTAATGAACAGGTAAGGCTGGGTGATGGAAGGGTGTCTTCATTCCAACATATCGTAAAAGACTTTGAAACCGCTAAAGTGGATTCCGTGCTCTGTTTCGTGGAATGTATTTTAGGCAGATAATACTATCCCGTAATAAAAAGGAAGGCCTTTCCTTGCGGCGCCCTAGATGTCATTTTGTTTGCTGTTTTACCGTGGTAAGCCGGTACCTGCGATTATCTTTGAATTCTTCGTCAAAATTGGAGGTCGAAAGTAAGGCAGCGCTTTGTCTCTCTATCTAAGGGCGTTTTTAGGCAGTTAAAGGAACGAGTAACGTTGCACTAACACAATTTGCAATCTCAGTTGAGGCCCACTCTGACTCGCAGAGGTGCCTGTTTTCATGTTTTAAGTCTTAGACATGCAAAGATTTAAGTGGCTGGGCAGGAAAGCAGATGCCAGCCAGTTTTGTGCGTTACAATTGAAATAAGGACAGAGACGTGGGAATCGTGTAGGCGAGATGTAGGCTCGTCCCTAATAATTGGACGCCAGAATTTCTCTACGTGGTTATGTCTTGGTGTGGAAGAAAACGGCTGTATTTGGTGCTGTTACCAGAGAATCGACACCGGCAGTAAGTTGTGGCGTGCCTTACTTGGTAAATCCAGTGAGCGTAAAACTGCCAAGGCTAAATTGCTATCATAGACTAGGACTCAGTTATTACGGTTGGAAGACCGATATGTTGCGCAATGGAGAACTTAATTTAAATGCTTTCAAACGAGCAGTCGTCGGGACATGACAGGAGGAATTGCCGAGCTATGATGTAGAAGGAGTGAGACAAGGATGGAAGGAATGAGGAAGAAGAGATTAGTAGGGATTTCCGCTAGCCAGAAATCAGATCCGAGTCTTGAGTGCGGCAGTAGAACATTCTGCTGCTGAAGCACCGGCACCTGCCACCACGCAGAAGTCTTCTCACACCTCCACATCCCGTCAACGCCTTTAGCAGCGTGTCCAATGGACCGATGTGTGCCGCCATCCATGTGATTGGTGTTGTTGCTTTTCCCAATACAGGTGTGCACAGCACTCTAGGTGATGATGGTAAGGTGGTCAACTGCACCTTTCACGCCAGTATGACTCCGTGGCGCAACGGTAGCGCGTCTGACTCCAGATCAGAAGGTTGCGTGTTCAAGTCACGTCGGGGTCACTGTTTTCCCCTCTTGCCTCATTTGCCGTTGCCTGCAGCATATCCCTAACTTGTACTCTCCTGCTATCACTTTCGTCACTCCATCGCTGCCCTTACTACCACCGTTACCTCCATGCCCGCATTAACATCGTCGTAAGTGATGTCCTCTCAAATCACCCCCACTTTATCCCAAAACAACTTCTTACTTTAGTCTTTTGCTCAAACTAAGTGACACAGCAATATCTACAACTAGACTGCTTATTTTTGACACGTCGCAGTAGGAGGGATAATGAACTGCAATGATGACAATGCCAACATAAAAAGCGTTGCAAGGGCTATTTTGTTTTTGCCCAATTTTTTGTGTAATAACTTATCGAAGCCCTCTGCCGCGCTTCATGCCACAATAGTGCGTTAAAGTGATAAAATTCAAGCTTTTTAGTAGTTTTGGATGAAGCCAGCGGAAAAGTGCTAGCAGTTAAATACATTCAGAAGGAAAAATAACACACAAGATTATACTAAAGCGCCAAGCGTAGGAAAGAATACCACCCTCGTCGGCCTTTCGATCGTTTCTCATCTGCTTTAGCTTGTGAGGCATCTCTTTTGAAAAGATGCTTATATCCACAAAGTATGCAAAGCTTACAGTAAGGAAGACGATTCACTCGTAATAGTCGATAGAATATTTGCACCTCAATGGATATAAATGTGCAACATACCAGCATTGTTTGATTGCGTTATTAACTCTGGTCCCACTGGGTCTTATGCTAGAAAACGAGAAGATAGTCCTCAGGTTTGCACATCTATTGGCGAATGTATATCTTCAAATTCAGCGATCTTTATGTGGGACATATGATAGGACCAAATTTGCATGATTATGGTGATGTGGTGAGCACATGCTTAGACCGACTAATGTTATACCTACAGGTTAGTTTAATTTGTCTGTGCCGGTTAGGAGTAACTACATTTGAGCCGATCCTCACAGCACTAGCAAACACATCTGCCATGAAATCTAAATGCTGCTGACCACGGCATGTTTCCGGGGTTTCAGGTGTACTTAACACCATTAAGCGCATCAAATATCTGTAAACGTCGATTTAGTTTTTACCAATTGGACCCCAGCGAGGCCGGCTTAAACTCTTGCTGCTAAATTGCTGCGCCGATTTGCCCACATACCTAGGTGTTACATTGACAAACTCTATTTAAGAAGGCTCACCGTCTTGTAAAACAGTTTTAACATGATGCCAAGAAGTTGGTTACCCTTGTTCTAACCATGCTACAATCCATCGAAGTAGATGACATCATAAATGCAGTATCAAGCACGGTACTTGTAGTCTGCTTACGGCTAATGGCCGGCAAGTACGCTATGCGACAATCCACAAGCTGTTAACTAAACAATGCCAGGCACGTGCATGGAAGAGCCTGCGCGTACTTGTGCAGTAGGTTAGTATGACACTTAGGAGGATCTAAAGGCGTTCTTGTGTTTGGCAGTGACGAGCACGGACGTACGGGTAATACTTCTAGTGCTCTAGCGTGGGGAAAAGTAGTAGGCAAATGGGCACCCACCCCTCCATTCGTAAACGTCATTAGACCTGTTGTTTGAGTGTGCACTGTGACCCTTAATATCTAAGAGGAAGAAGGAAGGTGCCTCACTTCACGTGGCACGAAGATGTGTCGAGTAGATTAGGCAGGCCGAATAAGAGTTTTGGGTTGGATTTAATTGTAGCGTGTAAAGGCCCCGCTGAGGATGAGACATGCACAGTTGATCAGATAGCCCCGTCAATCAGCATCTATCCAAATTTATCCAGGCCTGCCATAATCTGGCTTAGGTGGCTAATCTATTCTGTGATACTCCAGTGGATTCTAGTCTGATAAAGTCAGGCATAGTCCTGAGTACTGTGTTGTGGTCTTTTACAGTGGGGCATGGATGTGGAACAAGCCGCTGCACTTCAGTGGGTCTGCTGCTGCCCCATTTATTTAGCGGTTACAAACGCACGTAAGAGCCATTAAAAGCTAGCGTAGCACAGTGAGCGCAGTGTAATCGTGAAGTTAATTGAAGGATTGGCTAAATGCTACTAAAGATTTCTATGGAGCTAACAAACAGACGCGTCTAATGCGCATTCGCAATCCTTGCATGTGATTATTTAGCAATACCAGCAGTGCATGCATTTCTTCTATGGAAGTAAAGGAGCATGCATTTTCAGCTCAAACAGATGCAGGAATGGTTGAGATACAGGCGCGGGGATAAGGAACCGCAGAAAAAGCAGAGTGGGGAAGTAGAGCTTAAGGATTGGAGGTCAACACTGTAGGATAACCCTGCACAGTGCTGCGGTGCAGTGTTCTTCATTTTTTTCCTTTCTCTAATCATTCCATCAAACTGATACATTTATTATTTCATCAAGCCGTTTAACTGAGTTAAATAAAAAGGATTTGACTCGGAGGAAAGAGCATGAATTTTTCACGGCCATCCGGGGACTCTAAGCAAAGCATTCTCTTTCTAAGTGAGATACACTGGATGGCAGATGTAATGCTCTTACAATGACGCATGCAACTGAAGCAGGAGGGTGGGATTAGAATATGGTAAAATGGAAGGAAATGGTATGGTATTACAATTTACCTCTAACTTTTACGATTTCCAGACGATGTGGTCCTTTGGCGTCTTGAAAACGGTGGGGCGGGAGGTTGGGACTGACGAGCAGATGGAGTTGAAGGCGGTAGAAGTAAGAGATGAAATGAAGACCTGAGGCAAAAAGGAAATTAATTAGGACGGATGTAATGATGGAGAACTGAATGGAGGGAACGATACCGTGAGTAAGATCAATGAAAGCAGACGAAACAACTCGCAGCAGAGCATGTCTGGATGTTGGCTGTGTGACTGACTTCTTTGAATCTGACGCGTGTAAATCAATTAGTTGCACGTGCCGCGTGGTTGCTCTCACTTCCGACTGGTGTAGACTTTCGGCATCATTTCCTTTTAAGGTTTTGCAGGACCAGGTATCACTTGTTTCGGTGCTATTTCACCCCAAGCTATTTCCTCACATCATTCTGCATGCACATGTGACAATGCTAATGTACTTTGGTTGGATGTTTTTAATCAATAGCTCTTTCCAGTGCTGTTATTTGGGCTGATCAACTTTTGAGCTTATAGGCACTTCTCGTTTCCGCTGAATGCGGATAAAGATGGACATGTGGAGGAATTTGACTAAGTGAAGCAGATAGATGGCTAGGATGATGCTTAAATGATGACTGATTGAGAAATCAATTTCTACAAAACAGCCCAACTTTCATGCGGTCCTTTTGCCCATGTGCTCTGCTAGGTTTACAGCAACGCTTTGCAAGGTGCGCTGGTGGAGTTTGAATATATGTGCTTTGCAGAAGGATGTCTCCAGCTGCAGGGCTAAAAACACTCTTGATGATATCGCCAAAAGGAGGCTATCTTAACTTAGGCTGGCTTGCGTTGGACTGACGAATCCACTAGCCTGCTACTTGAAAAATGCTTTTAAAGTAATTGGATATGGACCGCTACATTTTACTCTGGTGATCACTGTCGCGCCCTGTTCTTTTAGTGAAATGTTTGTGAAATACTGTGGTTCTGAATTGCCAGTGTGCTACCTTCCATATACGATATCTTCGGCAAGTATAGCAAAACAAATGATAGATTTGCCTCGCGTAAATTATGCCATAATTTTCGATGATGTCCTTCTTAGTTAAACTCATTTAAAATGTGGACTGATTGTCTTTAAACCTAGCAGCTACTTGCTGGGCAAACATGATAGGATCGCATGAGAAGCAAACCTATTAATAATAGCACTGGTTATTTAAATAGCTTGCTCTCATACACAATATGGTAGACAAAATGTTTTGCAACCAAATGTCATTGACGAGTTAAAAAAAACACTGTTTGACCAAGACATTATAATATTGAACTTAAACCATGCGTTAGTGACGCATTTTTACAGCAATTGACGACCCTACGCACCATAGTCTTGAGCGAATGCTAAAATGATTTTCCACTCATCCGTTTGTGGGAGTGTTTGCAGCTCAACTTGCCGTGGGTTGAGTAGGTCAGTGAACGAACTGACCGACTGGGCAAACACTGAGCAACGAAAATACAGCAGGTGGTCTTATCGATTGCATTGATCCGTTGATCGACTAACCGCTCGAAGCGGATGAGTCAGCAACGAGGCGTCTGCTGGAAAGGGCATGGGCAACTCACTTAGCCGGCGATGGCATAAACATGCCCTCGAGTAGGGGTTAATAACGGAGGTGGATGGTGGGGAAAAGAAAACATGAAAAGGACAGGCAACAGCAAAATCAGCAGCAAAGTCTCTAAGATTGCGGCAAAGAGTATCCACAAAATGCGCAGACTTCTAGTACCGAAAATGTATTTTAACAAGCAAGGCTTCAAGGATTTACACACATAAATGAAGGAACATTAATTAGCGCCTAAGCGTAAGCTGCATTTATTCAGCAAGCATCACCTCTCTAGCATCCATTTAGATAGGACTTGGCAAAGGTTCGTATTCTGCAAGCAAACCCACTCTGCCTTCTCCTCCCTTTCGAAGGGCGAACACTACTGATTAAGTGTATTTCCTGCTATCACCCTGTCAATCTCTATGAGAAGCTATTAAATTCTGCTCTCAAAGGTGAAAGGTTCTGACACATTTGCTGTGCTTGATGTCAAAGGTACGCGCACACCTGGTGTGCCAATTTATGGCACTTTCAGGGTGGGGCAGCTTTGAAAGCAACTGGGCATTTTACGTCGAAATGAAGAGCATCGAAATATTTGCAGTGTTAGCTAATTAAATGTGCTACAAATTAATTGACTAGATTGTTTGCAGTTGGGACCCCTAATTGCACTTGCCATCAACTACGACGGGGTAATCATGCAGAATGTAAGCGGGCAAGATGGCATCTCTACTCCCCTAAACCCACATCTTCAATCATTACCTGGATATTTTTAATTGACAAATGTCCTTTTTTTGACTATCGGTTCACAACTAGTGTAAATTAGATGCCTCTTTTCCAGCCTTGTACTTGACCACTGTCGTAACCCGACACAGCGACTACTAAGCATCAGCTGAGTGGCAATGGCATTCCACCTCGATATTTAAAAGCAATAACTAGCACGGTGACGTTTGCAGTGCAAGAAGTACAGCCGTATGCGCCTCGCAACGTTCTTCTTCATGGACAAATGAGGCTAATACACGTCGAGCACATGAAGGAGGGTAAATGCGTGGGCATGTCTCCTTTTCTGTATGCTATCAATAAGGAAGTTGCTTTACCAAAGTCACCACAGCTGAGCGCCTTTGGGTGGTTTTCTTAAACTACTTAAAGCGCTACCTTGCTCTCTTGTTCCATCTGCTTTCGGGGTATTTTACATAAGAGGGAAAGGTGGATATTCGCGCAAACCGATAATTGATGATGGCAACGCCAACAGCAAAGTCTTCCGGTCAGACAGGTAGGGTGAGAGCCATTATCTTAAAAGCTGGGATTCTGTTTGTAAAAGCGTCTTCCACACAATCCATTACATTTGTCAACCAGCAAAATTTTCTTGATGTGGCAAGTTTCTCCCATATAGAATGTCAGTGGGCTGGTTTCTCCTTTTGCGTAATGACAACCACTTTTCGCCGATAAGAGTCCATGTTCTGAGCAAGCGTTTTCGTTGCAAGTGGCATCTATTATGAAAATTATCCTCCGTTATGTCATGCTGCAATCATAGGGCAAAATAACTTAGTGGACTGCTCCTTCTTTTTAGAAGGGAATGTTGTTAGCATGGGATAGATTATGCAGGGAGGGACGGAAAAGGAAAACAACTGAGAACAATGTTGATGATGCTTGGTGATGTGACACTTACTTCCAAAATCCCATTATCTCTAACTCCACACCTCAAAGTGTGAAGCCAAATTTTGTCATATGGTCTTCCAAGGGTTGTCTCGAACTGGACTCACCACTACGTATTCCAATTTGGCAAATGCTAGATTATGTATACCACTCTGATAAATCAGTAGAGAGGTTGAAATAAGAAAAAAAAAGGCACAAACATGCTCTGACTAGCATTCGGCTCACGTTGATTTTCATTAAACATGCCTTACTCAAAGCGCTATCCTGCAACTTCATTGTCGATAACGTTATATCTAGAGATTAGCATGATGACGGACTTGAATTTGTGCCAATTCTCAGCAACGTAGTTGTTGGAAGCCTCTATTTGAAGCCACCGACAACGCCAATTTATATCTGCTTGTGTGCTCGAAATGAAACCTACACACTTTAAAATGTGTTTCGTGCTCATTGAATCCCGGAGTAGTTAAGTATAAAGAGATCGCGTACTGGAAATGGTTAAATGCTGCATGTCACTGGTAATGTGGTATCAGTAAAAGAACAGACGTTAGGATTGACATTAAATCAGCAGTATATCAGCAACGCTCATACACTATACCCTTTGATTACTAACTCGCCTTCTTTGTCTAGGTTAAATTTTAACGCTTATTGCTAGATTTACGGCAGGATCTATACTTTGTACTTCGTCTAACTCAGAACCACTGATAGCCGAAATCGCACACTGCTCTGTGTTCGGTTGAAAGAGCAAGGATTTGCTTGCAAAGTGTGATTTGACCCCTTGTTCTCTGCTGCATTAATTGTAATTCTTTCTTCTTCTCTAGGTTGATTCGAAAAAACGCTTTTTAAATTCATTTTACAGCTATGCCAACCAGCACTTGTCTTTCTCCACCGTCATATGCTGTGCGGAAAAATGGAAAGCGAGTGGTAGAGAGAGGACAAGGCCGTATATTGACTGCAAAAGTTGGGTGAGAGGAAGGAATAGCCTTGTTGTCAAGTCATTGGAAATGCGATAATGTCAACCCAGACACTTAGTCACGAAAGAGAGTCATTCGGAATGAAATTGCTGGAAAACGCAAAACATCATCACGCGTCCCTCTGCGGCATCACCAGCTCGTCCTGCCATCATGACCTAAATTTGTGCTTCTAAAGCGCATGTTAGATTCTAAGGATACACTCTTTCACAGGCTATGTCGCTAGCCATTTTGCCCATATAAATCAAAGGAAAATTCTCCGACATTGTAAGCTAAATAACTTCGTGCTACTCAGCCAATTTAAGCAGCTGATTTCATGACTTCTCGATGACACAAATTGTCTGGAGAACCGAAAGCTCCTATCATGTGCAACTATTTCACTCGCAAGCACTAACATTGGTTTGCCTAACAGCTTAAAGTGTTCGGTCTGAAACGCATAAAAGTGGTTCACACTGAGGCTAACTTCAACACGCCCTAGGGCGTTTCCTTTCATCCATTGTAAATGTAGGGCATCAATTCTAAATAGCAGTTCTTTGTGGGTCAATCCGTCTCCGTAGGTGACAACAAGGCTCACAAAGGCTTAAATGACTCCATTGTGATGCGTAAACAACTGTAAGCAAAGCATAGTTAACAATCTCAGAAGGTGGTTGGCAAAACAAGTAATTCGAATGGCTAGTGTGGCACAGTTCTCGGGGTGTTGGAGGTTGCGGACCAGGATGAGGCTCATATAAGTTAGGAATACAAACAGTTCCCTTCAGTGCTTGGCATATGTAATAAATGGTACTGTGATTTCCGCTTTTACTATTAGAATGCAAATGGTCACATGCTTTAAACGCAAGCCACACGACGCAATTAAATGCTAGTACCTCCAACAGATTGTGCTCATCAAAATACGTTTTCGACAGTTAGGAATTATGTACCAAACCAGACGTTAGGTAAGGGTTTCAGTCTGTGGCCTATGCAAATAAAACAAAATCGGTGGATGATGTTGCCTATAGAGCTACGGATTATTACATTACACCTCAACTAATCGACGCGTTCTGATTTTCACGTGGTGAAAACCGAGACGTAATCGGTGTCGCTAGACTCTTTGATGTATAAAAGCCATAGCGCTGGTTGTTTATTCACAGGAATCAACCAATGAAACACTCCTATGATGATTTCATCTTTAGGGGTATGCACGAAAACGCACTCGCATTGTTTGTTGATATGAAGTCTCAGGGTACCCATCTGGCAATTGTCGCGCAAAACAAATGTCAAAGCTGTAGATTAGCGTAATTCCGGAAATTTACAGTAAGTAAGCGAGATTAAATAGACTTTAAAGATTAGTGAAACAGTAGCATCAGAATTTGAAGTGAAGTTGCTAGATTGTTTTTAATAATTTTTCTAAAGAGCCAATGTATTTAAGGGACAAGATAATAACGGGCTGCTAAACTAATAGCAAAACTACACTAGAAAAAGGAGAAACAATAAAAGTGGAAAAAATTACGATGTTAATTGATTAATGAAGGCATCACTAGAGCCTCTGGTGAGGACATGGCATTGGTAGGCGGTGCAGGAGGTTACGCTGCATTGGTTGTTACCGAGGCCTGTGCTCCCAGCTGTTCTGAATAGTAGAGCCACAATAACCGCAGATAGTTCCACCTACACCTTTTCAAATACGCTCTTATGCCTGCAGATCATGCACGCAACCACATGCTGCGTGAGGCCATTTTAGCGAACCAGTGGCGGCTCATCACAACATGGTCGCACTTACAAGAATAAATGATGTAGCAAAGGAGGAACAATACGTGTCCTAAGATGAGAAAAATGGGTTATCCGTTTGCCGCTACGAGAAAAGTGTTGGCTCCTTTGGAGTACGAGGCGATCCAAATCATCGTTCGTCTCCGTTCTCTGTGCGCCTATTCACCCTTTCCAGCCTATATTTGTCCTCGGTGTCGTCTGCTTATCATCCGACGCGCAGCCGGAAAGATTCCATCTAACCATCTGCACTCATCCGTTCTCTATCAATCGATTCGGGAGCTATTTCAAGTGCTCATTACATGGGCGAAGTAGGAAGTGGATGTCGTTCCATGTGCACGTAATTTAGTTGCTCATCGGTCACTGAGATATTTGCTCTACAGTTGGTTGGTAATTTTAAGTGGCAGTGAGAACCGCGGGTGTCTAAATAGGCAAGAGTCGTAAATGCATTTGTTATCAGCAAGTACGTCGGTAATATGGGACCAAATTTTCAGTAAAGGCATCTAGCAGCCACCACAACTCACTCGTCATTTTTGGCTGCCAACGATTCCGACTTCAAATTCATTCTAATGAATATAACAGCAATAGCGTAGTGATAATGGCTTAAAACGGATGCTTTGAATATTAAAGTACTGTTCTTACGTGATTTGACGTTAGTGATGTGAAGGCTGCCTACTGTGACTGGGTGTGCTACAATGGGTGGCATTAATACGCGCACAAAATAAAGTTTGCCTATGTTTCTAGCCACCATGATTCATCTGTTCAATGAGGGTCACGCTATTCATAACCAATTGGACACCATTCAGCTTTTGGCTCGATGCGGGTCTCTTACGAGTTTTGATACGCATTCCTTTTGTGAGTCACTATTGATTGACTTTCATAGCCTGCAAGTCATTCTATTGCTTGGGAATGTAATGGAGGATGCCTCCATTACCGCTTTTTGCATTTACCGCAAGCAACGCAGCGCAATTCAATACTAGCACAACCACCGAAATGTGTCCATTGAATATCATCTGGCAATCATTGCGGTTTATGTGCCAAAATAGGCGTTGATTATGTTTTTCGTTACGTGGCCTATGCAGACAAGACAGAATTGGAGGATGCTGTTTTTACTTAAGTTACGAATTATTCAGATATACCTCCCTCAATGTGTGCGCTCTAATCGTTGAGTTGAGGAAAATGAGATTCAACCAATGCCAATAGCCTCTTTGATGCATAAAGGTCATAGCATTGGCTGTTTCTTTATTGGAATGGATTAACAGAACTTCACTATGACGATTATGTCGTTAAGGATATGCACGAAAACGCACTCGCATTATTTGCTGATGCGGAATGTCAAGGCATCCGTTCGGCAATCAACGCGCAATACAAATGCCGAAGCCTGAAGCAACGCGAGTTTGGAAAATATTACAGTGAGAAGACAAGCGTAAAGAGACTTTTATGGAATGGTGAGACAGTAACACCAGAATTTAAAGTGAATGTGCTGGACTAAATTTTAGCAATGCCATTGACAGACCCGAAATATATTGAAGGTGTACAGTAATAACAGACTGCTATCCTAATAGAAAGGGGACGATAGAGATGGATGCAGCAATAAAACGGAGAGGAAAGATTATTTGAAGGATGTTGTAGGGGATCTATAGAGGTAAGCATCATCGGAGTCTGCGATGAAGGTTTGGCATTGGTGGGCGGTGCATTGTTTATCACCAGCGTCTGTGTTGATGCTGAAATGCCGGTAGATGTGGCTCACGGTTGCGGTGCGTGGAATGTTACTGAAGCCTCCGTTTGAACTGCAACGTTGGTTGACAGTTCCTGTGGATGCGTTTCAGCAATCGCATCCAACGCCTGTGTTGATGCTGGAAGGTTGGCAGTTGCTATCGGTGGTTGAGTTGCAAGGAGTGTCACTGGAGTCTGTGTTTTAATTGCATCATCGCTTGACAATTTTAATGATTGCGTTGTATTGGGCGCCAGAGTAACCTGAGGCGAAGCTATGCTATTGGTGGATGCTGAGGTCGGTTCCGTTGCACCTTGCATTAGTAAAGTTTGCTTTAATACTGTAGGGTTGGCGTTGGTTGTCGCCGAAACCTGTACTGATGTTAGCAGCTCATCAGATGATGCTGATGTTTGGGATTTGTCGGTCGTTGCCGGAGCATTTGTGACATTGGTAGTCAGCGAAGTTGGCTCCGATGCACTTGGAGTCAGTTGGGCCTGTGTTAATACCGTTGTATTGGTAGAGGAGGACATGGGTTCCATTGTATTTGGCGTTCTTAGGGCCTGAGTTGATGCTGTGGTAGCAGCAGTAGTGTGGTGTCCATCCGTTGCATTGGGTGTCGTTAAATCTTGTAAAAGCAGTGTTCCATCTACCATCGCTCCTAAAACCTTTACTTCCATCATCATTTTTCTGTAAGAGGCGCCTCTACAGGCAAACATACAAAAGGTAAGTGTCAGCACGTAAAAGGCTTTGAAAGTCTGCATAATGGTCCTGTGTTCTATACAGTGCCTTAGGGCCTCTGCTTACATTTATAGTCTGGGTTAATGCGTAGGCGCCATTTGTGCAGTCGCATGTTGAGACCATTTCCTGACTTACTTTTTGGTTCACAAATGTCCTACGATTTGTTGCTTTCCCTTTCGCACCCAAGCACGTGCACATATAAACTTATCTCACATCAAACTTTACGCCTAAATATAAATATTGTAAAAGCATTGCTTTTTTTCATAAAAAGGAAGGAGTTCCATTGTTACACTTTTTACATCTATTACATTACATTTATTGTTAGTATCTACTGCATTCATTACATTTATTATTGATTTACATTTATTGCATTTAGCAACCACTAGAAAGAAATATTTGATTTTGCAGCTTACGTAAGCTCCACCTTGATCTGCGGCCTCAAGGACACAGGGTACTGTGCCACACTCTTCATTTAAACCATTCGTTCCCCCTATATGCTTAAAAACTTCCAATCGCTCTCCTTCCCTGTTGTTTAATGTTGTATTACCTATAATCTTGGCTTGCAACGTGCATTGTGAAACGCAAGGATTAGGACTGTAGTGTTTGATTATGCTTTACTTATTCCCTTGGTTTGCAATGCGCATCGTGAAACACGGAAATCATAATTGTTGGCGCATCATAATAGTTATTTAATCCTATGTGAACTTTGGTGCCGCCTCACGGAGACACAATGATCCACACAAAGCTGCTATCTAGAGTAAATGTCCTACATTTACAAGGGATGAAGGGAAACGCCCCAGAGCGTGTTAAATTTGGCCTCAGTGTGAATCACCCTTGTGTGTTTCAAAGCTAACATTTAATGCTGTTGCGCTAACCAATGATAGCGCTTGTGAGTGCAATATTTGCACGTGGTAGACGTTTTTGGTCCTCCAGACAAGTTGTGTCATCGAAAAATCATGAAATTAGCTGTTTAAATTGGCAGAGTGGTGCGAGACGAGATTGTATTTGTAAATTTGTCGCAGAACACGTAGACGAGGCATTGGAAAATTGAGCTGGTTGTACAAAGGTTGAGACTGTGATTGTTTGCTTTGTCATTTTCAGATAAGGAGAGATCGACCACTTTGTGCAATTTTGGGCCAGCTAAACTTTAATAAATTTAGCAAGAGGCTGAGAATTAGATCAAATTTATCAAAGTCAGCAAAGTATTGCCTGAATCTACACGTAATTTGCAAGAGAAAGGTAGATATGTGAGCGTGTGAAAGTCGTTGCAATGAAAATCGAAGAAGTAAAAATAAGTTGTTTTGCTTTCTGGTGTCTACCTCCACCTTTTCTCCATTACCAATCAGCATTGTCATATTGCTTGTGGAGTCCAATCCAATGCTTTTTCTAGATTGAGTCGTCGTTTAGCATTTTTTCCAGAAAACTGCTTTTCATCATGGATAAGTTCTTCAAAGATATTCTAAACCCTTATGCACAGACGTAGCAAAAATTCGGTAAGATAGAGTAAAACTAATTCATAACATTATAGGGTTTGGCATATGCAGAGGAATGCTAAGCATAACACTTGAAGGTAACATTTAGGTGCAACTAATGCCCAAGAATGTAGGTATCTCCTGATGGAATTGGGATGGATTGATTTTGCATCACAAAGGTATTTTGAGGGCTGCGGATCCTGCTGCCTTATTCCATTCAACGCGTTACCGCTACTTATACATATTAAGCAGCTCTTATGCTTGTGCTAATAGTAGCCACTGACGATGGATAGCGATTCGTATTCATGATGGAAACCAAATGAGTGCAAATTGTACAAGGGCATCTTTAAAACGCAAACCACCCATTGTGTCTTTTGGTTCACCTTCGATCGCATTTAGTCTGAGAAGGCAAAAGCTACAATTGCCAATACGGTTTTGCAAGCCCTCTGTACCGCAGCATTGGTAGGATTGGCTGTCTTAAGTAGCCAAGTCCCAAAAGTGTCAGCTTGACACGCGGGACAGGAAATCAGTGCAGTGATTCCAGTCTCTCCTTCCACTTCTCTCCCCTACGGCTGCTGCATAGGCCAAATCCTCTTGATTTCTGTGTAAGAATTATCACTTAGTCCAAGGGAATAAATGCACGCATATAAAATGTGCCTCCAACGTCATATCTGGCTTAGTTTGACATTCTCTGGCACTGAAAGTCAGAGTGAAATTGCAAAGTTATTTCGGCAAGAATGCCAAATTGAGCGCATGTCTCGAATACCAGTGCAGCTATTCATCAGTTTACCTGCCAATTAATGCTACAGTATGCCTTCTCTACAAATGCCATTACAATTTTTTCGACGCTTTCCCTTCGCCTTTTCTTAATCAGCGACAAGAGTTGCAAGCTCTTTTTATTGCAACGTTGGTAGAGTTGACTTTCTTTAAAAGCCGCATTTTAGAATATTAGCATGAAACATTGAACATAGATCAAAGCAGCAAGCTTAGTCTATTATTCTACTTCCCTTTATCTAAGCTACTATATAGGCCAAAACTTTTCTCTCTTTGCTATCAACAATATTGTGAATGCAAGTACGCACCCACTCAATACGAATAAATTGAAAATTTGCGGGGTGGATGTGAATCGTGCCAAGGGAGAAGACCTTACCAATACAAGAATCAGGATTTGGGCTCGTGGAACTTGATTTCACTGCTTGACCGCACCGATATTTTGCAATTCAATTTAACCTTCCATAGTTTTTTAGTACCTGTTCTTTATTCTACAACACATTTGAATTTCTCTTCGCATTTCACCTACCTAATGCTCTACCTTATCAAACAAAATAAATTATTTAAGGGCCGGGTACTTGGAAGCCTTAATCGATAACGTTGTTCCTTGACTACCATGCTCACCCGCCAATTTGGCGACAGTTACGGGGCGAAACGGGGAACTACATTGCTCATGAAGGCTCCATCATGCGGCAATAGCAGAGGTGTGTGGATGATTTTAGGACACCCAACATGAGACCCGGATCCACAACATCGAGACTAAAGTCTCGTGACCTATTGGCTGATTCGCAAGGACAGATGGTGCAAACGCATGAATTTCCTGCCTACCCGAAACCATGTTTGCCTCTCTACATCCACATTATCAACAGAAGCTAAAACAATGTTAAATCGCATTAAATAGAAATGTTGTAGCTTTAAAGCCACTGTAGATAAACACCTAGGCATCCATCCTCATGATTCAGTTCATTTTAAGTCTTCGGAGCATAGGCGAATTCTTGCACGCTCTTTTTAGTTTATTTTAAAACTATGAATTTGTGTTTGCACTGAAGTAAGCGTTTGCTTCCACAATGCCACTCTGATGGACGTGAACCGACAAATTATGAGCATTGGCAATAGATTAATAAATGCTGATGTGATTGTTCGGATTTGACTGCCTTCCAGTACTACCGATGGCACTGTGCATGTTGAAACGCAATGCGCATTTAGCTAACTTAAAGAGAAACTTTAATCAGCTGCTCCAAACCACATGTCTATGACCAGGCGTACCATTTCATTTTTGGAAATTCCATGTGGCCGACAACTTGGATTAGGTTACCCATTAGTGTTTCACACCATCAATGGCTGCACAACGCTGCCACAGATAACAGATCATAATTGCAATGGTGTGTAGTTTGGTGAGAGGACAGATAGCGCAAGTGGTACTGTGCCATGTTCCACTTTCTTAGTTAAATGTCGTATACCTTCTGCAAAAAAGCCAAGCTGACAGCGCGGAAGTTCTAATTGAACATCAGTTTATATACAGTAGAACAATTATCGGAATCGATGATGGCATTTGAGGGAAGTATCCCTTATATACGCATGATGACTGCGTCATCGCAGCCTCTGACTAGATAGCATTTACACGAGATGCTCGCTAGCCCTTTCCAGGTAAAACTTGAGAAGTTAGGATCAGCAGATTGCAAGTAGTAGCAAAGATTTAACGTACTGCTTACGTGACATTACGGCGTGGGGACTAACATTTCATTGCGAATGGACCCTTGTGAGCGACCATTTCCAATTGTGCAAAAGCCGAAACATGCAGCCACCTGCCACATCAGCTGACACTCGGTCATGTCAAACATTTGTGCAGACTTCACAATCAAAAAGAAATCAAGGTGTGACACGAAGGCGTTGGGACATAGGAGTCGAAATTTGCAGGACAGCAGCAGAAGTGAGGCAATGATGGGCACTGTTCCAACCCTCTATTGATCCACATCTGACAAGAAACTAACAAGTGGTCCTAACATGCGTGGCGCCTGGACAAGCACTGCGATAAGCTGAGTCATAACGCCCTCATCTTCTAATCGACACTGCTTATGAGGCGACAAACTTTTTATGGCAAAATCCATCCTCCTTTGACATATTCATTTAGGTTAGAAATGTAAGAATGCTGTGTATTTTATCGCATCCAGTCACAATAGGCATCCTTTATCTCAACAAAATTGCATCATAGTAAAATCTGCTCTTTTATACCTTAAAGCATACGTTTTGCGATATTATTACTATTGTCATGTTCACCGAAATGTAGCTGGATAGGAAGTTATTAGTAATTACAAAAGATGGACAAATTTTATTAGCTGTGTTGGTTGCCTAACTGACAAATGCAAATGAATCCTTTACTTTCTCAGACCGAATGCATTAGAAAGCGAACCGAAAAGCACAGTAGGTATTTCGTGTTTTAAAGTTGCTCTTGCTGATTTTGCACTCCTTTGGTTTGCTTCGTGAATATACAAATTGCATTACTCCGCTATTATCTGCTACTACTGCCACCGATCCGGAAACTACTTTGCAATTTAACCGCTGCAAAAATGCAGCAGAATAAGACGAGGTAGGATGGATTGCAGCCTTTAAAAGACTTTTGCGATGTAAAATCAAACCAGCTCACTTTTATTATGAAATCTTACATTCCTGACCATTACTTTGCGCCTAAAAGTTTTACCGAGGAGTTGTGTTTGACAAGTCTCCCCCTTGTGCCATTTTCTATCGTGCTCTGAGTTAGTTCTACCCTAATTCGCGGAACTTTGCAACATGGCACAGTTCTCAAGGTACTTGAGATCGCAGACCAGGATGCAGCGTACATAAGTAACATAACAACTAGTGTATGCCACCTAAGGACAACGCAATAGTAACAGTTGAGGTGCGTCACTCGTCCTCACAAACAAGGTGGGTCGTTGGATGACGCCAGATTGGCCCCTATTTAAAGTACAAGCGCTGCTACCTGTTGCCACTTTTAAATGGTCTTGTGAAATGTCAGAAGTTATGGTCCACGGTAACTTATTCCGCAGTTTTTGGAAAGATTAGCATTTCGAGTGCTGTTTGCTAAGCCGTATCAGTAGTGTTTTGCGGAATAAGTAGCAGCACCCAAGTTGAAATCAGGTTGGACGCTACTGATGTCGACCCGCGTGCATT
This sequence comes from Taenia hydatigena, assembly GCA_036345935.2. Taxonomy (NCBI): domain Eukaryota; kingdom Metazoa; phylum Platyhelminthes; class Cestoda; order Cyclophyllidea; family Taeniidae; genus Taenia; species Taenia hydatigena. The sequence goes on from JADWOT020000007.1 coordinate 5,081,467, forward strand.
TTTGGGTCTTGCTGTTGGACTCTGTGGACGAAAAAACTGGTAAGTTGGATGTTGTGCGAGGGATTGTTGACTGCTGAAGTCGATCGAATTCAGATGAATAAAACGTTTTTGTGGTTTAGATTCTGTGGCAGCTGTATTTGACTGCAATTTTCTGGCTTTTAAGGAATCTGAGATTGTGAAATAATTGTCAAGCCTCCACGCGGTTGCTCGAAAAATGATTCAGTTGCTTCTTGTTTTCAAATGCACACGAAGCAATTGCTATAAGCGCATTCTCGGGTTGCGAACAGTGGTTGGGGTCGCCATGTGCACACGGTGTGGGATAGATGCATTAGTTGCTTTCTGACAGGTAGTGATTTCGGTGGTTGATTGTCGGGCAGAAAATGTGGTCATGCAATTGTTGTTTAACATTTCATTATCATGCTTGTAATGCAGACGCAAATTTGTGCGTGGGGTTTATTGAGCCGGAGCATGGCGAGCTCATCTATCCCCTTTCACTGGTCATGAGAGCGGAGATGAAAACTCTGTGCATCTACTGCTGCTTATTCTACCTTAGTCTTCGGACGTGTGTGTTCGTCTGCCTTAACTGTTTTATGCAAAAGAGAAAGCCAGATCCAACTCCTGAGGCATGTGTCTAGTTCGACGGCGATTGCTTCGCAATTTATCATTCCGTCTTTCATGTGCTGGTTCCACTAGACTTTTTCAGTCATTCGGTGGTAATAGGACAGCCATGCTTTGTTCCATGCAGTGACCGTTGCAATTGGCTTCATATTTGTTAGGATTTAAGTCAATAAACCATTAAGCAATCAAGTGATTACCATAAATGCCACGTGAGAAGGCAAACCGATGACAAATTCAAAAGTGCCAGTGAAGTCCTTTCCTTCCCCAGCCTCATTAATTTCATTCACAAAATACTTGCTACTGAGCGGAACTAAGTAATATAAGTACAAGATTGCAAATAATAGGCGAATTGTTGAGGGGTGTTTCGTAGTTGGTTTTCATAATCACTGCAGTCGCATAAGCATTTAAGAATCTGAATTTTTTTCCTTAGCCACCGCCCAGAGACCCACCATTTGCAGATTTTGAGGAAACTGCAGCGTTGTTGCCACAAACAATGACAGGACTGCCAGAAGGTATTAACTTCGTTTTGACGAAACAGACGCTCTTTTGCGAAGCAAATGTCCCTTCATTTACCTACTTTTTATTATAAGTGAAGGCGAAAATAGTCGCATTTTGGAATTCGTGAAAGCAGCCATTTGAAGACGTAAAGTAAAAGGTAATGGATGAATTGTGTGACGCCAGTGGCCATGAGGTACTAAAATTAATGCCCATGCGCAGAACTGACACTATATGGCACTAATTGGAGAAATCCACTCTGGTATATTCTGCCAATCTAACGTGTCAACGAGCGGGACTACGAAACATTTAATGGCATGATGATTATTAACTTGGTACGCATCCTCTTCGGAAACCGATGGTACTCCATTCAGCATGAGGTTTGCATTTTCTGTCGCTCCTCGCCCTAAAGGTGTGTTTCAACAAGCATGTACAGCACTTATGCATTTTAGTAAGCACAGCGATTTCACTGGAATAAAACATACTTGCTGTTTCAAAGTGCGAATAAAACGGGTACGCAACTATTAGCCTGTTAGCATTTACCCGCAAAGCTTATCCACCTCATGCGTCAAAAACTGACCTAAGTCGGTCCATTTTCACAATTAATGTTAATTTATTGATTTACTCAAAAATGAATCAAAAAAGCAACTTCGAAAACGCTTGAGCTTATAAGCAAAGTCTCGTATTAATTATCCACTAGAAAATGCAAACCGGCATTTACCATTTGCAGCAGCTCCAAAAGCAGATCATATTACCGTTACTTCGGCAACGCAATAATCACCTACAACTGGTGAAAAATGTCATAGCATGAAATATCGACCAACGCTTTGGGGAAATTAATTTAAGCAGGAGCCCTAGAACTGTATATGAAAGAAACAACTACTTCGGGCGCAAATGCAACAATCGCGCGCTGCTGTTTATGACAGCCATTTGCCTTAACATCTGCACTTGTATCACCTCTTTTTGCTGAGGGGAAATTCGATCTCAAAAGTGCGTATTTTCACTACATGAAGGTTTTTATTTAAGCGGCTATTTCCGCTAAACATTATTGCAACCAACTCTTGCCCAAGCAGTTCTTCCTCATCAACTGATAATTGAATTAATCGCAAACAAAGGTTGCTGATAATCGATGGTAGACCTAGGTTAGTGTTAGGGCCACGGAGGCAGTGCTAAATTTTTGATATTTTGCTTGTATTTCTTCGTCTACTTGGTTTATTTGACTGGCATAATCCAAAGAAGGATTCGTACTGGAAAGATATTCACTCATTTTAAAGTAACTTTGAAGGGTCTGATAGTTGGCGAAGTTAGCTGCAACACCTCAACTGGGTACTATTTGTGCTATAAAATGTTCGTCTTCATTCATCGTTGCGATTTGGTCAATCTTGTGGTAGAAGGCAGTCACCACAGGACATGGAGTTACAGGTGTGGAGACTGCAACGCTGCTTCTTATGGTGCCATTGCTTTTGCGGCTCGATAAGCGATTGGTGCGTTGTGTGCTGCTTTACTCTAAATTGAACTGCCAGCGCATTCACTTCCGCCCACTGGTCATGAGTAGTGGGGTCAAGTCTGTGTGGAATCACCCCGCCACTTCTGCTCAACCTTCTGTGGCATTGGGGCTTTGATTTTGTACACTTACCCTAACAAAACGGGGTATCCTTCCCGGTAAAAGGCGTAGAAAAGATCTTGCTCGCTAAACCGCTCGTCCATTTTAAGAGTATTATTTCTTGCTATTCAATTGACTTCATTTCGGTAAGCAAAGTTTGATTTATGATGGGTTCATAGGCTTTTGTAAGGGTGTGAAGTGCCATCCGATAAAGTGGCTTTTGAACCAGCTGCACAGCAAGTAGTGTTGGCGATGATAGCGACGGAAATTTGTGGATCTTTGCGTGCTTGAGGAGGACAAATTTGTTAAAGTATTGTGTGACGCTAGCTTGACAGGCTGATGAACGCAGTAAAGATGACATAAGGACTACTTAAGCTAATGTTTAGCAAAATTATTGTACGATTTATCAAATTCATTTCAAGCCGACTATAAGGAGGATGAGACAGTCAAGCAGAACGTAAGCACAGTGCGGTTTTGAGGCAAAGGCACGCAAGAAGTTGGGCCTACCTGCGCAGACCACCAACATGTGTTTCCCGCTAATATCGTGTGCACTCACAAATCCGCCCTTCTGCATCGATTGCATCCCCAGGTTCAGATGGCTGCTTCTTCTTTCTTTCATGCGTTAGTGGCGTTGTATCAGCCAAAGTCGAGCCCAGGCCCATTATTATCAAACCTTGCACTAAATTTGCAAAGCGGTGCTTAAAGTGTATCTTGTCTCAATTCGTCCAAATGAAATTTAAGAAGCATTTACTGCCGATATTTTTAGCATTCTATTCTATTATATGTTTCCTCTGACAAAGTAGACAGGCTATGCTTCTCCTCAAACTTAAAATCAAAAGTGTATTTGTTCTAATTAGTGCCCTATTTATTCATCCACCCATCCGAGCAAAATTATGTTAAGCAGCGCGCCCGGGGCCTACTGGATCGGAGCCATATACCAATATACAAAGGCTGCACAGCATGTAGTCTTATCGGTCCATTGGCCGACAGAACAATGCGGATGGGTTAGCAAGAGCAGCAAGCTAAAGAGAAGGCAGACGAACCAAGTCTAGACCACCGACCATCTCTTCATTGGCGACAGCTTATGCACGCCCTTGCTGAGCCGGAATCAGTGTGGGTGGACGGTTTGAATGAACAGGAAGGACAGCAGCGCAGTTTTACGATTGCGGCAAACCGGGCCGTGAAAATATAAGATTTCTAGGACCGATAATCACATTTAAAAGAGCAGACTCAAGGCTTTATGTGCAAACAAACACAAGGATATAGGAAGAGCAATTAGCGCCCAAGCGTTTGCTGCGTCTTCGTAGCAGGCATCAGCCTACCGGCTTCTATTCCAACAGCATCTGGTGAAAGTCCATTGTTCGCGAACAATTGTTCCTTGCGCTTACAAGTGTAAGTAAACACAACTTTGTAATTGGCGCTATCTCTCCTTCCTCAAGGTCATCTTCTATTCATGATCGACCGATCAACAATTCAAGTTGACTCATCAATCGAGCAATCAATACGCCACGCGTCGTGATTTACTCGCACTTTTCGAGATGTCGCATTGCTGCAAAGGTGTGCGCAGATTTTCAGCCCCCCTTTGCCTCTCCCGGCGGCAGCACTACCGTCGAAAAGACCAACTCTCAGGGGGCCACCCACTCATGAGTAAGTGGATTCCACACTGACTCGCCTGCTTTATCACTTGCAGCAATAGCAGTGCACACCCGGCTTAAGCGCTTCCTCCCTCTAATTGTTGTTGTTGTTGTTGTAGATGCAAGTGGACATCAGAGTCGCTTAACCACACTATCACTATCTTCCACACCACCAACGCCAGCATTGATGTTGTGGCGACCACAATTAGTGGTAGCGTGGAAAAGCACTTCACCCACCGGATCTTCCTCTTTCATCGCAATTGGTTGTCCACTATCTTCCTCATTTCTCACCTCCTCCTTCGTCTCCGTCTACTCTCCTGGCTTTGTCCTTATACCTCCAATCGGCATCCCCCAGTACGACCGACGACGACATCACCATTTCTCGACGACGTCACCAAGCATACCAGTAAGTGCCTCCTCCACCTCCTCCCCATCGCAGCCTTCATTCTTTACTCAGCTTTCTCTGCTCACATTCACTCATTCCTATTTCTCCCCTCGCTCAGGCCTCACTCGTGACAATAAGGCGCAGGAGCAGACGCTGAGCGATGACGACGAGGTCGAGTTGACGGGGCACGAGGATTCGGAATGTGACCTGTCCGACTACTTGACTTTGACGAGTCAGTGGTCGGATATGGATGAGCAGGCGGAGTGGTGGCAGTTGCCACCCTCCCGGATGGAATCAGATTCTCCTGCGTCGTCATCGTTCACCACAGTGAAGCATTTGCTGCTGAGTCAACTTTCAACCACGCAGGGAGCGACAGAGGAGATGGATGTGGAATGGGAGGCTCATATCCACCTTATTTTTTTCGCTCTGATGGATGTAGGTTTGGCATTTTGACACTTCCCTTTCCTATATTGAGGTGTTACTTCAATCTAAAATGAAGAAATAAAGAGATCAGTAAAATGAGGAGAAGTAGACTAATCTATTTGTAGCAATCACGGAACTATGGTTCAGTAATCGTTGAAGATACGGCTAATGCCATGCGATTGTCTTTTCCCCACTAAATTTACCTTTGTTAAAAGAAATTGGGATCCCTTACCTTCATGTAGATCGCAGTTGCATTTAGATGCTGATTGGTGAAATATTCATAGCCTTGGATTATTAATTTTCAGAAACCACATATAAAGATAGGCTACTCATCATAAGCACAACTTATGCGGTGCGATAGTCGCCCTCCGGTTCAAAGTAGCTATGAACAAAATCGGGATATTTAGTATACTTGTACGTCGCATTAGCAGTTGAATGCTAACTGCTAAAATATTCCCAACTTTGGATTCTTATATTTGTTGATGCCACATAACAAGTGCCAGTAGATAGGGGCGTGGGAAAGGAGTAGTAGGCAAATGGATACCCATATCTCTATTCGAGGCCTTCATGAAACGTACTTTTTGAGTGTGCACTGTGATCCCTTATAGCTGAGAGGAAGAAGGAAAAGGCCTCACTTTACATGGCATGGATTGAGCTGCGTAGATTGGGCGGGCTAAATAAGAGTGCTGGGTTGACTTTAGTAGTAACGTATGAAGACGCTGCTAAAGATGAGGCATGCACAGTTGATCAGATAGTCCTGTCAATCTACATCTTTCCCAGTTTATCAAAGCCAGCTATAATCTAGCTTGGGTGATCAATCCAGTCTGTGATATTCTGGTGGATTCTAGTCTGGTGCAGTTAGGCATAGTCTTGAGTACTGTGTTACAGTGCTTCCACAATGGAACATGGATATAAAGCAGGTTGTTGCACTTCAGTAGGTCTGCTGCTGCCGCTGTTTATTTAGCGGTTACAAACGCATGCAAGAGCCATTAAAAGCTAGCGCAGCACAGTGAGCGCAGTTTAAGGCATGAAGTTAATTGAAGGAGTCAACGACATGCCACTAAAGATTTCTATAGAGCTAATAAATAGACGCGTCTGGTGCGTATTTGCATTCCTACGCCTGGACGATTCCTTGCCTCTGATTATCAGCGACACCAGCGGTGCATGCAGTTCTTCTATGGAAGTGAAGAAGCAGGCATTTTCAGGTTAAGCAGATACAGGGATGGTTGAGATGGAAGTGCAGGGATAAGAAACCGCGGGAATAAGGGAGAGTGGGAAGAGGGAAGTGAGGATTGGAAGTGAACAGCAGGGGATAGTCCTGTACAGTGCTGTGATGCAGCGTTCTCTGCTTCCTTTTTTTCACCACGATTTTCATGAAACTTATATATTTATCATCTCAACTAGTCATTTGACTGAGTTAAATGTGAAGGATTTAGACCAGTGGAAAAAGCATGAACTTCTTTTAAGGTGATTCAGAGACGCAAAGCATGGCATTCCCTCTCTAAGTGATATACACTGGGTACCAGATGTGATGCTATTAAAATGATGTACGCAAATGAAGCAGGAGGGAAGGAAAAGAAGGGTGGTACAACTTACCCATAACTTACAATTTCCATTCGATGTGGCGTGGGTGGGCGTGTTGGGAGGTTGGGACTGAAGGGCGGATGGATTTGGAGGCGGTAGAAGAGATGAAAAGAAGACCCGAGGCCAAAAGGAAGTTAATTGAGACGGAGGCAAAGACGGAGAACTAAACGGCGGGAACGAGACCGTGATGAAGTTGGTAAAAGCAGCCAAAACAACTCGTATTAGAGCATGTCTGGAGTGTGGCTGGGTGATGGACTTCTTTGAATCTGACACGTGTATCTCAATTAGCAGCACGTGTTACGTGGTTGCCTTCAATTCCGACTGATGTAGGCTTTAGGCGTCGTTCCTTTTCAAGGTCTTGCAAGAGCAGTTATTACTTGCTTTGGTGCTCTTTCACCCTAAGCTCTTTTCTTGCATCATCCTACATGCAAATGAGACGATTCTAATGCATTTTGGTAAAATGTTTGCCGTCCTATCGATATCTCTTTCTGATGCTGTCATTTGAACTGGTCGTCTTTTGGGCTTTTAGGCAATTCTCGTTTCCGCCTCAAGGTGCTTACATTTAGCTGAATGCAGAAATAGAGGACCAAGTGGAGGAACTGTGGTAAATGAAGCAGATGGATGGCTGGGATGATGCTTAAATGATGATTGATTGAGGAGGCGATATCTATAAATCAGCCCAACTTTCATGCGGTTATTCTACCTGTGTGCTGTGCTTGGTTTACAGGAACGCCTTGGAAAGATGCGCTGGTGGAGGTGGAATATGAGCGCTATGCAGAAGGATTTCTCCAGCGGCAGAGTTTAAAACACTATTGATGATATCGCCATAAAGGTAACTATCTTAACTTCGGCTGGCTTGCGTTGGACTAGCGGATCCACTACCTTGCTAGCTGCAAGCGGCTTTCCAAAAGAATTAAATATGAACCACTACAATTCAATCTGCCAATCAATGTTACGCTCTGTCCTTCTAGTGGAATGTTTTCCGAAGTACTGTGGCTCTATATTATAAGTGCTCCACCTCACAAATACGATGTCTTCGACGAGCATAGACAAACAAAAACTAGATTTGCCTTTGCGTAAATTATGCCACAAAGTTTGATGATGTCTCTCTCAGTTAAGCTCATTTGAAATATGGGCTGATTGTCTTAAAACCTAACAGCTATTTACTCGGCGAACATGATAGAATCGTGTAAGAAGTAGACCTATTAATAATAACACCGCTTATTAAAATAGCTTGCCTCTCATACCCAATGGGGTAGACAAACCTTTTTTAACTAAATGTCATTGATGAGCTAAAAACACTCTTTGACTAACCTATAATAATATTAAACTTTGCAATGCGTTATTGACACATTTTTACAGCGATTGACGGTCCTACGTAACAGTCTTGAGCAAATACTATAGTAATTTTCCACTTACCCATGCGTGAGATTGTTTGCAGTCCAACTCGCCGTGGGTAGAATAGATAATTGAGTAGGTCAGCCGACTGGGCAGATAACCAGTAGGCAACAAATGCACAGCAGGCGGTCTTATCGATTACATTGATCCGTTTATCGACCAGCCACTCAAGGCGGATGAGTCAGCAACGAGGCGCCTGCTGAAAAGTGTGTGAACCACTCACCTATCCGACGGTGGCTTAAACCTATCCTCACGTAGGATTTATTAACGAAAGTGGATGTTGGGATAAAAAAGCTCGAGTGGGACAAGCAACAGCAAAAGCGGTGGCAAAATTTCCATGGTTGCGGCAAAAGGTATTCAAAAAATGAGCAGACTTCTAGTACCGAAAAGTATTTTAGCAAAAAAGGCTTTAAGGATCCGCACACAAGCAGACACATAAAGAGCGCAATCTGACTAGGCTGACAAAAATCGTGCCATTTTCAGCTTCTATTAGCCGTCATGTTGACCACATCAATCACGTGAGTGCCGAAGTAGGGCAACACTACATTTGGTGAAATGGACAAACTCGCCTTGATCCTAATGCAGAATACACAATCATCGTAATAATTGTATGGGATGTGATGCCATTTTATTTCTATTTGACACAGTCTGACTATAAATTAGGCCAGAGTGTAAGGAGCGGGATCAAAAATTGCAAGCAGGACTGTCCTACGGCAAGAAGAGGCAAATAGTTGCACGCGTAATGGGGTAGGTAAGAACTTGGCCAATGGATTACTTAAAATCAGATGGTGAAACGAACGGAGAAAGGTGCGAGTAAGGAAGAAAATGAAGGCGTGGATACTGCTAAAGCATATGCAAGCATAAAACATATCATATCAGTCATAAAACCAGATAGTCAAGGGACGCATACGGGAACCAGGATGCATAGCCTCGTCTGTCAACGGGCTTGTACCTTCCAACCTCATGTCCATTAGCGACTTGGCTTTGGTGCCTGTTGGGTTTGAGTCTAAGTATGAGGCAAAGATCGGGCCGGACTACATCCGGGTGACTCGACCAGCCAACTCACGTGCCCCCATAAGTGACCAAATGAAATTGGGATTCGAGTCATTGTTATTGCAATTAACGTGAAAAAGGCAATCAGGTGCCGTAACTAAGTGGGATTTGATTTCCATTGCGTTGCCTACGAAATCGCCAATGTCTGGAACACTAGGCGAGATGTCTCGGTACATTCAAAGATAACCTTACCTCCTTTACCACAGTAAGTGTTGGCTTACCATTCATTTAACGCATTTGTATTTCAAAGTGCGTGGTGGGGTATAACTCACAGGATTGTGCCCAATAGGGTATCTATAAGAGTAGTTTAAAATGTCTATGTGTCCTTGTTTTTAAGAGCCGCTAACCGGGTACGATCTCTTTAATGACGAAGAATGTCGGTCGCCGACTAGAAAATTCATTCAATTAAGATAGCTTGCAATGGAACGCTCAACGTATTTATTTTACGGAAGATCATATCTGTCGTGGTAAGAGGGAGGATAGCGTTAGTAATGTTTACAGGCCTACGAGAAGGCTTGCACAAGCACCAGAGCGATTGAAGTGGTTAGGATTGGAGCAGTAATTTCTCGAAGGCAAATTTGAGAGTCCTTGCGATTGCGAGCATTGAAGTGGAAGCACTTGAAGTGGTCATTGTAGGATTCGAGAATAGTTCCGTTGTTGTAGCGATTGAAGAATTGGTTACGATTTTGGGAGTCCTTGCGAAGATCCCAGTAGCAATTGGCACTCATTCCTCGTCTATCTAAAACAGCAAATTGTCTCTATAACATCTCGCAATGTCTACACGTGAACTGAATCCTAATCGTGTATATGGAGCCTTGTAGTACGATGACTGAGGCTTGACTTTTGTTGCTGAGCTGGTCTGCATCCGCACTGAATACAGATTTAATTTGCCTACACATTAGTTTCGTTAAATCATTTTTCATGCAAACAATTGGCTACATGTGCATGTATTGTACTGTCGATTCATCCTTCTCATTTCTAAATTCTGTTTATTTCCAACTGCCGATACTTCCGCCCACTTACGGTGCATGGTCTAGCATCAAGTATCATTTCCCTCGAGTGCTCCTGCTTGGCGAGACCCTTGATTCGATGTCCGCGTGATGTTCTTCTGACGCAAATCGTATTCTTAACTACCCAGTGATTCTTTAACCCACTCTCTTTTAAATCAAGCCTTCTTGTGATTCTCTTGTTCTTGTCCATGCTTACCTTAATTTAAAAAGATAAGAAGCTGGAGATAATATCGACAAGCGATAATCGGAGTTTTGGAGGCGAATTTAAAAACTGAGTTTAACTAAGCACCCGTTTAACAAGTGCGGTATCGCCTGACTTCTTGTGGAGTATGGCAAAAGTGGGAACAAATGATGTGCATACGCCGCGGAAAAGTGAATGAGTGACGATGTTAAATACGAGGTTATCTATCACGACCCCATGTTCTGTCGAAAGCTATAGATAAAGGAAGCGACGCTACCCGAAATATATCAGAAAGAAATATGGGCAGCATTCAAGCTCACGATACCTATTCTGCTTCTCTGCTAGCTAGATGGAGCCAAAATTGATGTTACCAGTCAGCCCTAACATAAAAACAACGCGGCAAATTGGAATGGAGCAAGATCTTACTCTAACCGAATCCTTTTCCATCCGGTCCTCTCTTACACAAGTCTGACTTAAAGTCAGTGCTTTTAGCTTATCTATGGATGCCCGTAGCAGCCAGCCTATTTTTCGTCCGCGAACCTATTTTCGACACAGCAAAACCTCAAAGAGAGTTGAGCTACTAGGAGAAACAATTGATGTCGCAGTCAGTCATCTCTTTAGTCGTCACAGTTAATTCATGAGTGTTTCCTTTGGCTCTGCTCAACCTGTAATGCCTGACGCAGGAGGCTGACCAACCATCCTCGAAGCCATTCCCCCACAGCAAATCTTTGCTGCGCATGGTATACGGCAGAATGAGGGAAGAGAAGGCGGCATTGCTTTGAGGTGCTATTTCCCATGGTCGTGCAGAGCTTATAGCAACATCGCTAGTTCTTTCATCCAGTTATAACTGGCATACAAATAAATGGCAGCACCATTTGCCATCAAAACTTGTCATGCCATAATGTTGCGCACATGCCTTCACAAGAGCCTACATTGAGTCCATATATGAGAAAAACATGGCTGTTCTTCGGGACCATGGGTAATGGTATTCACTTGGTTTAAAAGTTCCGTCACATTTGTTTACATTTTCAAATATCATATACGTGTTCCCTCTCAACGCGTTTAACAGTCATCATAGACGCATTAACAGCCTCAGATCGCTAGTACATATGCGGTTTTTTAAAGCAAATTTGACTTCATAGCGGCCTAGTTGCTCAAGCATATGGTTATTGCACTGAAGCCAGGCAGAACTGCTCGGCCATAACTTCGAAATTTCAGCCAATTGCTTAGATGCGCGACTAAACTAGCCTTAGAATCTAGCACGGTAGCCCTCAATTCGTTCACAAGAGAAAAGGTCTTCCAGCTCTATTATTTTCTGCTGGGCAAAGCAATTCTTACCACGTGAGCTTCTCAATGGCGATCTTTACAAAATAGCAGATTGCACGTAGCAAATTAACACTCCGCTTGACTGTGCGCTTAACTACTCGAACAATTCATTTCATGAAGGATACAGTTACGTCTCGCAGTATGGTCTTTCTAACAATGCAAAGGGTAGCTTAGCCCTTCTGTACGGTATCAAGCAACGCGCTTTTGCATACTACTTCAACATTCGACACCAATGTGGATGCAGTCCACAACGTTTACGTGCCTCTTACGAGAACGTGCTAGAATCTGCTCGTTTGATAGGTGCGCTGATAACCAACACTAATGGGATCACGCATGAGTCATTACAATGGGCAGTCAGCAAGCCCATTCCATGTTTGTCGGCAGGGTTTGTAGGAATGCAACGATCAGCAGCCACAACATGAGAGGACATTTAGCCTAGAAGAACACTTTGGTTGGAAAGGCTTCGAGAAATCACACACAGACACACGCAAAGGGGAAAGAACATTAATCAACGCCTAAGCATCTATAATATTCCCTTAGCAAGCATCAGCCCTCTATTATCTATTTTGATAGAACGCGTTCGCTCTGCATGGGCAGCTATGTTTGCAACCGAACGTCTCACGTTGAAATGAAGTGTAACGAAGTATTTACAGTGATGCATATATAAATTCGCATCATACTGATTGATTTTATTAGTTGCATCAAAGATTAATGCAAGCAGTCTATCGCAAAATTCAAACACAGAACTGGCAAAGCGCTACATGCATGGGTGCAAATGTGGCTGTGTGCCCTCCTACAGACGAATGGAGCTTGTAAGCCTAAAGCGCCTGAATTAAGGCGAATTCGTGTACAAATCTCATTCACTGTATGTCGTCAGTAAGAAGTCGCCTCACCAAAGTTGTCTCACTGACTGCGGCAGCAGCAGCTAAATTCATCTCATAGCCCACGCATCCAACCCCATCGAGGGCACCGCTCTGACCACCCCTTCCCTGGAAGATACAAGTCGCACTCCTTTATCAAAGAGGCATCATGCGGCTGCCGCAAAGGAGGAAGGCGGTCCCTCTCACTGCACGCCATTAGTAAGATGTCGCACTACCAGTGTCATCTCCCTGGTTGCAAGAAAGGTGCAGTAGTGGTAGCAGCAGCGACAGCACCATCTTACTTGTCCACTCAATCTGAGTGAGCGCTTCAATTCACTATCCATTTCTGAGGGATACAGATCACACACTTTTGGAGAAAATAGATCACACAACGACTACAAAGGACGGCCTTTGCGTTTGCATTAGACCATGGACATTTACTGCACAAAAACGCTCAGCTTGCATGAAATTCCTGCGCAACTGTTCAACATCCAGCTTATATATCTTGACTAGGTTTAGCCATCATGTCACCCACGAAACCAAAACTGCACATCTACTAGTGGTCAAAGATGTTGCATGGGTATTTTACCGATCGGAAAGAAACTAACTCATAGAGAGGGCCAGGGGTCGACAGCGAGGATGCCAGCGGGTTGACGGAGTCTTGAGGTGCCACTACTACCAAAGTGATGTTTAACATTTCCGGCCGCCAGATGCAGCACATCTCATGACAGAGAAAAGGGTCACAAATGGCAACGCTGTTTATTAAAAATGTCTCGAAATGCAAGCGAAAATATAGGTAGACTGAACCAATTCACATCTTGCGAAAACCACGGGGACACATTATCTATATAGAGCATGATGCAAGAAGTTCGATGCTAACTTGAAAAAGAAAAAGGACCAAGAGTTAGGGTATGCACGCAATAAGGCTTCGGGTTGCCTACATTACCTCAAAGGCGATGGTTACGACCCAGAATGGTCCCATTTCCAAACGTCGAGAGTAAATCAAAACACTTGGGCATTCAATAGCCCGCCTCCTAATCCAAGCGTTTCCCTCGGTCTTGCCATCGAAGAACCTCCGGCCTCAGCCATTACAACTTGTCGGTGACGTATAAAATGCGTTAAGACTCCACGGTGCCGACCACAGAATTTTCATGCAAAGGAAAAAGGAAGGAACTCACGAGTAAGAGATTTCGCAGGCACTGATTAACTAAGGAGAAAGGGGCTAAAGAGTGGTACTAAGCTGGTAGGCATTCGAGAACCGGCACCACGAACTCAACTCTGAATTCACGGACCGAATCAATCTACCACCTCTCATTGCTTTGGCGGGCTGGTAATTAAAACGCGCAATCACTTTATTGATAATCAGCTAAATGAATGAACGGGTCAAATAGATGTAAAGTAGCAAGGGTATGGATAAACCATTCAATTAATCAGTCAAACAAAATCAATCAAACACTCAGTCAAATCATCAAATCACTGTTCGATGAATTGGTTTAAGAACTGGGGAATCACTCAGCTAGATTGGATTAAGTACAGCGATTGCAGCAGTAGCACGAGGAAAAGAGGTAGCGGAGACGCCTCCTCAGTCGTTTGAGCCACTGCAATGGAAGAAGAGTCGAAGAAGAAAGTGTGTTCTCTTGGGTGGGAAAGACATTGACATGGTAAACGGGAGGATTAAGTAAAGAGTGCAAGCTTACCGAAGGAAGCAGACGAGTTAGAGGAAGCGAATGCTTGGCTAGGACAAGAGAAGTGCAACAAGTGAGCTCTTGGCTCAAGTATTAAGGCAAGCACTGGCTAACCTACTTGGTTGTAAGTGCAATGGCACAAGTATTAGATTCACTCACCAGAGTCGATTAAGTTGCACAGAGTCCTACATTTCCCTTCTTGCAATCTCCTCACCACATCCACATCCCTTTTTCCTCCACCCTCCTTCTCTTCACCTGACTCTACCTCAGCCTCGAATTGCACACCCACCTCCTCCGTCGCTCCCCGCGTGGTCGAGAGTTGGCTCGCCGTTTGCAATGGTGTCACTGTGGTGAGCGATGACGACGCAGGAGAATCTGATTCCATCCGGGAGGGTGGCAACTGCCACCACTCCGCCTGCTCATCCATATCTGACCACTGACTCGTCAAAGTCAAGTAGTCGGACAGGTCACATTCCGAATCCTCGTGCCCCGTCAACTCGACCTCGTCGTCATCGCTCAGCGTCTGCTCCTGCGCCTTATTGTTACGAGTGAGGCCTGAGCGAGGGGAGAAATAGGAATGAGTGAATGTGAGCAGAGGAAGCTGAGTAAAGAATGAAGGCTGCGATGGGGAGGAGGAGGAGGAGGCACTTACTGGTATGCTTGGTGACGTCGTTGAGAGATGCATGAGTGGGAACGGAGCCAGGAGAGAAGAGGGAGAGGAAGAAGGAGGTGCGAAATAGGAGAGATAGTGGGCGGCTAATTGCGATGGACGAGTAAGATCTGGTGGGTGGAATGCTTTTCCACGTTGTCGCCAGTCGTGGTTGCCACAACCTCAATGCTAGCGTTGGCGGTGAGGAAGAGGATGGTAGTGAGGTTGGGCGCCTCTGATGTGCACTTGCATCTACAACAACAACAATTAGAGTGAGGAAGCGCTTAAGCCGAGTGTGCACTGCTATTGCTGCAAGTGATAAAGCAGGCGAGTCAGTGTGGAATCCACTTACTCATGAGTGGGTGGCCTCCTTTGCAGCAATGCGACACCTCGAAAAGTGCGAGTAAATGACGACGTGTGGTGTATTGATTGCTCGATTGATGAGTCAACTTGAATTATTGATCGGTCGATTACGAATAGAAGATGACCTTGAGGAAGGATGGATGGCGTCAATTGCGAAGTTATGTTCATTTACACTTGTAAGCGCTAAGTGAAGAATGGCTTGAAGTGCTATTTAACCTGTGTAGGGACATAGGACAATGAAATGCAGGCGACAGCTCGCTTTCCTTTTTCGGATGAGTTAAATGCACGTAGCACCCATGGCGAGACATAATGCAAGACAGTACTTGGGAGAATATTGAGCGTATTAAGCAACGAAGGAGACACTCATTTCGAGGAAGTCACCAGACTCAATTCTTGCGTGTGCTGCGTTGTCCCTAATATCTGACAAGAAGTGAGGAAGAGCTTTATTTCACACCAAATGGATTTTCGCTGAGCCGATTAGTCGGGCCGAATCAGAGTGCTGGGGTTGGCCCGCATTTACCCTAATTTATCCAACGCTGTCATAATCTGGCCTAAATGGCTAATTCAGTCTGCTGTGTCCCAGATGATCCTAGTCTGATCCAGTCAGGCATAGTCCTGAGTACCCTGTTACAGCGCTTCCACAGTACGACATGAATATGGGGTGAGTTACTGCACTCCAGTAGGTCTGCTGCCGCCGTTTATTCAGTGGTTGCAAACAAATGTGGGAGCCATTGGAGGATACCAGTAAGGTGAACTCAGTATATGATATAGAATCAATTAAAGGATTCAGCTACATACCCATAAAGAACCTTATGGAGATAATAAGTAGACGCATCTTGTGCGTGCTCGCAATTTTTTTCGTAGAAGTAGAGAAACATGCCTGTTTAGCTGAAGGAGTCAAAGGAATGATAAATCGTGTAAATGAAAGGAGGGGACAACGCAGAGTGATCCTGGACGGTGCTGTGGCGAAGAATTCTTCAATATCTTCCTTCCTCCCACCAATTTATGTAATCGATGCACCTACTTACTCATCTGATCAGTTGATTGAGTTAAATATGAGGATTTTAACTCGGTGGAGTGCATATGAGTTTCTTTTCAGAGTTATCCTCGAAGAGGCTAATTACGACCTTTCCTTTCCTTGTGACTTACATTGAGTACCGGATGCGATGATATCGAAATAACAGACGCAAATGAGTCAAAAGAGATGGCAGCACGAGAATTAGAAGAGTTAGTGGTATAATTTTTCCATAATTTGTGCGAAATCTGTCTGGTTTGGGCCTTTGGAGTTTCGAGAACAGTAAGATGAGTGGTTGAGACTGACGAGCAGATGGAGATAGAGGTGACGAAAGTGAGGAATGAAATCATCAAAGGCAGGGAGGGAACGAATTAGGAGGGAGGTACTGACGAGGAACCGGATGGCAAGAACGATACTGTAAAGCTAGTTTAATCAAAAAAGACGAAGCGACGCTTAGCAGAGCATGTCAGGGGATTGACTATGCAATTGACCTCTTGTAAGTAGATTAGTCGCGCGTGTTGGTAATTTCTCCAGAAAAGGCATCGCTTATCACTGTGCTTTTCTACCTTGCACAATTTTTTGCATCCTCGCGCGTGGAAAGAGGACGATACTAATGTGCCTTGACTGGAATTTGCAGCCCTGTCAGGTTCACCAATTCTCGAAGTCGTTTTCTGATTCTGTCTTTTGAGCTAGTTGCCTTATAGGCATAATTTTAAGTCAAAATCCTACTCACTCACTATCAGGCCTTGCTGCGGCGCCTCAGTAAATCGGTGCGTTTAATTGGCTAAAAAGGCAACGTAAAGAACAAGACTAACAATTTTAAACTGCAGTAATGGCATAGACAATTGTTTTGCTATATTGAAAGATGGTCACTTTATAGCAAATTGGCTTTAGAAGCATTTCTTTGTTGTACCAACTGAATGCCTCAAACAAGAAATTTGGCAGCCCAAATTATTTCAGTTACCTAAATTTGCTACTCTTCTCGTGACTAAGGGAGGCCTAACAGATTTGGGATTAATGATGATGACTTTCATGGTGATAGTGGATTACGCTGCTGACATTGTGCTTAGGTGGAGTGAGTAGTGATGCGTTGCCCTTGCCAGTATTTAGTCGTGGCGCGGACGTTTTGGCTGCAGCTAGCGCTTTGGCTCTGACCTAAATGTCTATATCTCAATGTTTGTGTAAAATACAAGAATCCGAAAAAGAACGGGCAAAGCCTAATACGAAACCACTGAAAAGCATTTTGGCACGGGGATCAATGAGCAGCAGTAGCTAATTGAAGAGAAGTGGTGCACTAAAGATCACAGGAAATATCAAGTAGACCGGTTAATGGAAGGTTTGAAAATAATCTTTTGTTGGCGATTTCATTCATCTCCTGCTCAAAAATGCAGATCTGTGGAATTACTAAGCATAACGAAAGATGATGTCATTTTAGCGCTGTTCACTACCCAGACCGTTTGCATTTGCCCACTCACGTTACAACTCCATGATTAAATTCATCAGTAGCCCGATGGCTTTCGGTGCAGTTTATTTGTAGTAAATGCTGCACGTCATTGTCATCTGCAGCGCCTTTGGATAGAAATCTAATAATTTTACTCTCCCCTACTGCATAGCAGCATGTGTCAATACAAGACTGTCTGTTGCAAATCATTCTTCGGTGCTAAATGAGTTCGAAAAATTTCTCTAGGAACGTTTTTACTTTTTAATTCTTCTATCTGTCAGCCCTCTTATCATGACTCGACGACTGCTCGTTCAAAACCCTTTAAATTGAGTTTTCTATTGCCCAACATATAGGTTTTCAAATCGTTATAACTAAATCCTAGCCTAAGATAGCATTTTAGCCTTGACAGTTATACGCTCACTGAAATCACCAAGTAAGGCACGCCACAGCTTCCTGCCGGTGTCGATTCTCCGGTAACGGCATCAAATACAAGCCGTTTTCTTACACACCAAGACATAATCACGTAGAGGAATTCTGGCGTTCAATTGTTAGCGACGAGCCTACTTCTCGTCTACACGCTTCCCACGTCTCTGTCCTTATTTCAATTGTAACGCACAAAATCGACCGGCATCTGCTTCTCAGCCCAGTCCCTCAAATCGTTGCATGTCTAAGCCTTAAAACATAAAATGAGGCACTGCTACGAGGCAGAGTGGGCCTCAACTAAGATTGTGAATGAAGTTAATGCAACTTTATTCGCTCTTTCAAGCACCTAACACGTTCTTAAATAAAGAAACAAGGCGCTGCCTTACCCTCGACCTCTAATTTTGACGAAGTCAAAGATAATCAGAGGTAAAAACAACAAACATAAAGACGGTATATGGGTCCCTTTTCTACTCTCTTATTGTTTGCGTGGAGTTGCCATATAAAATTGAGTGTTTTAGAGCAGGGTAGTGGAAATGGGTAGAGGAGGAACTTATTCACATTTAAAGTGGTGGGCTCTACTCTTCAAATTTGAATTTGATGTGCAATAATATAAGGCTACACCTGAAGCTTTGGAACTTCATGCTCTTAATTTTTCGCCAGGTGGGCAAAACAACTGGGCTTTCTCCAGTATCGTGAGGAAAAACTTCACTTCTGCATGGAAGGGCATTCTCTTAACCACGACAAAGTATTATCGGCCTAAAATACATTCAATAAACAGAGCACAAAATGTTCTTTTATTATATGTTGGAATGAAGACACTCCTTTTATCACCCAGCCTTATCTGTTCATTGGACACTTTATAAGAGTACAACTAGTCATTAAACGCAGACACTAAATCAGAATACTAACAGGTAAAATGACAATAACTGACCAACAAAGAAGAGCACGCCCTAGTGTTTAGCGTCATATTACCTGTGCTCACAACAAATTGTTATGCGCCTTAGTGACCATAAGTTGAATCTGCGTCGCCTAGATGTAAACGAGGATTCTCACCGCTACATTGTCAGAGAGACACTTTGGCATAATTCTCTCCAACACCCTGCACCACACTACTTTACCGCTTACGACTACTCGCTGCAACCTCCATCTTTTCTTCCATTCTTGATGTTAACATCTAACTTTACCTCCTCTACCTCAATGTCTAAGTGTCATTTGGGCACTTTGTTGCTGTTCTATTACACACGTCTCGACTTGATGATAAATGAGTAGAGAGATGCTGATAATTTAAGCAGAATGACGCAGCGGAAGCGTGCTAAGCCCATATTTCAGAAATCCGTAGACCGAAACTACGCTCCGCCAATTCCGTGCTAATATATTTTTGCAAGGTCGAATTTTAGCTGCACCTTATGTCAATGCTCCGCTTACCTGACCTGGAATACTGACTGATTAAGTACTTAGCTATCACTTCTCATCAGCACCACTGTAGCTATAAATACCATTATTATATAGACCCCACTGAGATGAATAAATTTTGATTGCAAGATCAAGTAACAAGAGCTTAAACACACGACCTTTGTTCCATCCTCGTTGTGAAGGCAGGATTATCTCAATTGAGCAAATACGCCTGGATTCGACATTTAGAGGAAATGAGTCTGCGTGTAAGAGTTTGTCGCTAGAGGCAGTGATAAACGACCTTGTGCGGATGGATGAAATGATAACATTTACACGGTCTTCACCCTTCCTTCCAGTAGCAATTATTTTACTTTTATCAAACTGATTGCGATCCTGAAGGAGATTCCCTTTTTCATGGGCTTGTCGTCGCAACCTCCCTTCAAATCTCTCTTCCTGATCGTTCACTCTGATATCTTCGAGTTCAGAATGCAGACTCACCCACATACACTCTTCCCTTGATTTCTAATTCACTCATTACCGCGACCTGTATAAAGTGCGGTCGGAATGAAGAACAGAGGTTCAAAATATTAGGACAAGCGCAATGAACTCTATTTCACATTCTCAGCATGCACTTGCAAATTTACTTCTCGACATACTGTAGGTGTGACAATCACAATCTACGTTCGCATTACAAATCCGGTCAGCCTTCTTTGATCAAAAAATACTAATTATGAGGGACACCGCATCACCAGATAGAAAAAAAACTAATTCTCGATAGTAAAATGACGGTTGCGACAGTCAATCTGGTAATTCACCATTTATCACGCTTACTTGCATGATTTATAATAATGGAAGAAGTGGATTTTTTATCCACCCCATTTAAGAAGTAAAACTAAGGTGGCTCACCAACAGATACAGGAGGAGGCAACAGTGAGAGCGATCCTGGAAAATTTGACTAGTATTTTAATTCGTGCTCGATGCTTCATTATAAAAGACGAAATATTTTCAATGACTTACTTCAAGTTTCCTGCTCCGATGAGTACCTCGACAAAGAATTTGGCCTCTTGTACATGATGATCCCAAGCAGCTGTTAGGGTGCGATCTTTCTTATCTAAAATATAAAAGGTGAAATATTTTTAGAAGTAGGCGATAAATTCTGAATAGTCTGATTTAAAATGCGAAAAATTAATCGGAAAGTTTATATTAATGCCAAATAGGTATGGTTTGCCAGTTGCAATAATAGTGCAAGGGAACTATTGCTAGCCGTGCGCTGCACTTCTTGGTTGGTGTAACTGTTATGCAAAACGATACATGCTGGCACTATTGCGCAGGAAATCACCACACATGGCTTCATTTGTGGTCCCCACTCGTTGAAGAATAAGATCAAATTAAAATCGCTCCTCAGAAAACCTACCCCATAAGCGCCTAATGAATTATAGAAATGCTTGGATTTCATTTTCGTGCTTCACTGTACAAGCGGTTGAGTTCAAAAGAGGAACAGACCTTTGGGATTGCTGCAACGTTTGGCTCCTTATTTTATTCGAGCCCTCAAGTACGGTCCCCTTGAAGGCGAAAGGTCAGTAGGAGGAGCTTAAAATGTACGGACTATTTGACAAAAGGGAATGAAAGCTGGAGTGTACATAGGTAAAAGTCAACCGAACCGCAATTACGATATGCCAAGGCCTTTGGTCTATCCACGACCACCACCTTGATAATACTCATTTCTTTTCCAAATGGCGACAAGGCAGGCCCATCTAAATATCTCCTATTAATTTAGGTAGCCAGATTCGCCCTCATACAGGCACCATAGTCGCCAACCGGTCGAAATGGCTGCAAGCGGGGAGTCCTTAGAGCCACTGAGGTCGCGATAAAACTCAGCGACTTGTTTCACTGCACGCGTCTTGTCCTCTTCTGCACTCACTGCAACTACCAAAATCAGCGCTTGATTCATCAACAGGCTCCTTGCAATCGTCTTCAGTGTAATCCAAATGTTCTTGTCTGTGCACTTCTGATAATCCACAAAGTAGAGAATAAAGCTGGTTTTCCTGATCTTTGCTTTGTCCGCCGCGAGTAGATCATCTGCATATGGCGACATTCCGAGAAATTGCGACCCAACGCAAGATGACAGAAATGAAGTTTCGACTACGACTTCAGTCAAGCCTCGTCTTTTCATTATATGCAGACGTAATATAGTCTCCTGGGATTGGCTTTGCAAGGAAACAAACATATCACTACTTTTTCCACTTCATGCATGTAAGGCTCAAGTCCGTGCAAATCTCTCACTGACAATGGCTTTGTGTTCGCCGTTGGAGAGATAATAAGGCATGAAAGGGGTTCCAATGCTCGTATGGAAACACGGGCGAAGGAGCGACGAAACCAGAGACGATTTTGTTCGTTGTAATATAGGACAGCTCGAAGAGCAGTTAGGTGGGCAGCAGCCAAGTTCTCTGGCCATAATGTATCACAGAGGTGCTTATCAAACCAAGTGAAATGACCAATGTGTTTATATAAGGCTGGATAACCGATCGCTACAGAAAATATAGAGCCCCATTCTGGGATAGCTGTGCAAAAGTTAAAGCGATCAGCCTCATTGAAAAACCTGCAATTTCTTACTGATACCTCAAGAGGAAGATCAGAAATGTTTGGCACCTGTTCCTAGAACAAATAAACGCCTCAAGTGATGCACCGCAATGGATACAGGGAAAAGCAGAGAAGTCGCAAATGACTCACCCTGCTTGTCATGGTAAATGATTCTTCGACCTTACAACTCTAGACCCGATCAGTGAGTGACTTGAAATGAACTCGTATATGATATACCGGATGAGCACAGTTAACCAAACGATGCTGCGAGTCTGATTCGCAAAGGGATGACGAGTCGAATTTCTAAAGGGAATGTAAAGGAATAAATTCTGACACGGTTGGGAAGAATAAAAGTGATGCCCGTTTAAAATAGCGAACTGTTTTGAATGTGTTGTGAAATGGCGGTCCCAACCGTTGAACGCGCTTTGACAGAGTACCAAAAATGCAAGAAGCCGCCAAATAGTATTTGGTTACAGATCTTTATTAGAACAAATAGGAAGCTTACTTTCACAAACAAAATGGGTAAAAGCAGGATGTGCGAAGTAGGAGGATCTAAAATTGCTTCCAATATAGATAAGAGGGAAATTTTCGCAAAATAGACAGTCTGGACACATGACAAATCAGATAAGAATTTTAACTAACTTCCGTCTTGACGTGATTTTAGCCGCATCTCACAGTCTCAAACCAATCTAGATAGTCCACACATTCCGCCGGATTCGATCAAGCGTATAACCACTTCTGCAGCGAGAAAGAAGAGAAAATTGTTTCGTCAAATGCACCCTGCAGTGTCCAAGGCTTCTTTGAAGGCATAAGAAAGCATAATGCTGAGGCAAGATATCCATTTTCATCCGGCTTACCTGGTCAAGGCAAGACGCAAGTATGCAATAATCGTAGCTCCCTAAACTGGATGATAAGCTTACGGCTCACAGAAGATAAGCATTTCCTAAAGATCACTGAATCAGAGAGAACTTACTAATAAAGAGCCTCTAAAACGCCGTTGACTTATGGAAGGAGCCTTTAATTTAAATCTGCATGAAAATAGAACTGGATCAGCACTGGATTATGATTAAACTAAACTGACTTAGAGAAAGTGTCGAATTTTGTGAAAACGACGAAACGAAGCAATGAATCCATGGTGGATCATCTACTCTGTTTCTCGAATCAATCCTATCCATATTGAGTTGGGCAAGTAAGGCATGCTCTTTATGTGCATCTTTTCCTTGCATTTTGTGTTTGACAATTTCCACAGTTGACTCCCTTTCATACATGTGCTTTTGGGCTTGTTTAGGCCGCTGTCCTTTCAACCGGCTTTATTCAGGAATGTGCTTTAATTATGAAGATTGAAAAGTCAAAATTTTGGAAACAAACATTAATAGGTATTTAGGAGATAGAAGAGGAGTACTAAATGGTCATGACTGCGTTTTCCACAGCGTTGAGAGCCCAATGTCCCTGAGGCATGGCTTCAACATTAGGTTTGTGTAGCAAGCTGTACTAACAGATCAGTCGCCTGGTCAGATACAAATGGCAAAGGAAATAGGGATTAAGAAGCAAAAGGATAAATGCAGGATGAAAACCTACGTTTGAGAGTAGAGTTCGTGGGTTCTGCAATAACGAATTTGCGTATTGGTATGTCCAAGAGGATTCTGACCACCCTAATACTTACAGGACCATATTTGAATGAATCTCCGCATCTCAACATTCCATTCTGGTCTGCACACCTGCTTGAAAATCGAACTGTCATTAACAGAAGCATTTACTCTACCTTTGTGCTGCACACACTTTATAGTAGATGCAATTATCTTATTTAAAATATTAGCAGAAAATAAGGTTAATTTGAGGACGCCGGCAAGACGACTCCGTGCAAAGCGTTATGCTAACAGAAGCAGGCGCAATGCTAAGAGGCGGTCAGATAAATCTACCAAGTGGAGTTCAGCCATATGTGGAATGTACAAACCACATTTAAATGTCACGAAGTTATGACGTCATCTTGAAATGCTAATTGCTCAATTATTTTGCACAAACAGGTAAAATCGTAAAAATGACAGAGCAAATCATTGATATCCAAGTGTTTTTGACTGCCTCAGATACTGCAACAAAATGAGCTGCTGGCCATGCGGCCTAGGGCATGCAATCGACTCTAAATTGTGCGTTCATTGCATCCATTTGGCCACCAAACGAATGTATGCGCTTTCCGCTACGACGTTTGGTAGGTTTTACTTTTGTTGCCGAAGCTTCCAGAAATCATTGCTTTCGTCTAGAGCAATTAATGTGGAAAACTCAGAGTTCTCCTGCTAATCTTGAAGGTCACCGGTTTGCGCTAATGTTCGCTTATTTAACTGACAGAATAACATAGAGCAAATATAACGCATACTCACCCCACAATCTCACGAACCTTCCAGTAAGTCCACAGTCCCTTCACTGCATCAATAAAGCATAAATATTTTACACGAAGCCTTGTCTAACTCACTTGTGACGTCAACTCATTAGTTCACAAACGTTTTATATGTCTGTTGCATTTCTTTTTCTCGAAATGATATCAAGACAGACAAAGCACACCAAATCACATAATTTAGGGTCGAATTGTCGAATACATGTTATGCAAAATTAGCCAATCAGTCAGTAACTTGAATTGGGCTAACAGAGCAGCTGCCTCATTATGCATGCCTCGACAAATGTCTGCTGCGATCACAAGACACTCCAAGGAACATTTAAGTATTAAGGGCACTTGTACTTCCAATTGTCTTCTTGCGGAAGGCGTGCATACCCTTTCAACTTCACCCCAGATTTTATCAAAGAGGCCTCGGTCCTTATTTGCCGATGTCGAATATATGAGGTTCTTATCTTATAAGTAGGCAAAAGTCAAGTAAGGATTTCGCGTACATGCAAAGACTAAAAGCTGAACTCATTTTCTTTACATTAAGCCAATGTTGCCTACCGGACTTTAACCCAGTAAAGGACGACAATTTTGTGAACTACACTTTACCAGCATTATTCAGCACATTTTAATGATAAATTTGTAAAGCATTAAAAGTACAAAATCTTAGAAAGCACGAGTAAGTTGCATTGACATTAATTGCTTTCCTATTACGTACTGCAAAACATCGTTTTTTGTTTCTTTGCCACATTCATTCATCAACACTGAACTGGGTCGTAGGAACGCGCACAGACACAAAAGTAACTAAGGTCGCTTGAGAAATACATTCGGCTTTAAATATATTTTTTGCTCTTATTCGGTAGTAAGACCAGCTAATTAAACTTAAGGGACTCCAGACGAGCCGGCCAATAGGCCAGCAAACTAGTTGATCTTACACTCGAGCGATGACCTTGGAATGCAACGCAGATACTGTTCAGGTAAATGAATGCTGAAGGTAGTGACCCGCAGAATCCAAATCAAACAAGAAAAAGAGAATTTGTGGCACGCTTATTGGACAATCCCTGAGCTACCTAATAGGCAGCGGGTCCAGCCAGCATATAAACCTCAGACTTCTCGCACCTGGTCCTCATGACCTAATGGAAAAGGCGTCAATTTCCGGAGCCAAAGATTGTAAGTTTAGGTCCCACCTAAGATTGCTTTTAGATTTACAAATTCTTCAACGCCAACTTTTAAGGCTGTTAAAATGTGGGCATTGATTAATCGAATATTTATCGACCTTATGGTGGTGACAGTGCTGATCGCAGAAAATCGGGATCAGTAGTCAACTAGGGTCGGCAACGTATTCACGCTTTCGTCTAGCGAACATTGGGAACAAGAAGATGCGTATCTGTCACTTGGGTTTACCAATAGCTGAAAGATTCTGCGTCTGGTCTCAGGTAAGGTTTGACCCTGATTGAAAGACGTTAGCAGCAATATGCCAACAAATGCCACAAGAGGAGGCTTCTCTTCATTAATGCAGCCGTATGAGATTACGGGTTGCAAAGATTGTGCGTTACTGGTTCCAAGTATGCCAACCCTTATTGGCCTTTGCCTAATTTCGTGGTTGCTCTTGGCGTTTACCAAAGCGTAAGTTAGAGTCAATTGGTGTTGTTAGCCTTTGACCGAGAAATTAATTTCGCGTGTTTGGTTAAAAGCTAGTCTATATTAACTTCCATTCAACTTCTTTATCCTTAGCTATTTAAAGGCAAAGATATGGAGGGTTTCAGCTGCATTTTCATCGATTCTGCAAAAGCTTTGATGTTCCAAGGTCTGATTTCTCTTATAGGCGAAATAGGTTCATCACTCGGCTCGCATACTCACGAATTGATTGAATGCGTCAAACTTAAACAGCTTGCAATCAAATATCACACGGCTTTGAACTACCTCGAGACAAACATGCTCATTGGTGAGAACTGGCATGTGCATCGTTTCCATGGTAGAATTCGAGTGGACAGTGCCTGCCCTTCCAATGAATGACTCCGTGATCACCGTTGCATGGCTGTGGAAGGGTGTTCAGCCCTTACTTACAAGTAAACACCCCCATCGTCGACTCTGGTTTTTCCCCATGACTGATGTTATTTCCTCAATCGTGCAAGAATACTTCTACTCCTCCTCGTAACACTAGCAAGAGGTTGTTTTGGGATTTCATGAGATGCGCGTTGACTAAACTCTACCGCGGTATTTAGGCAGTATGTTAAATGTCACAAAATATTTATAGGTAAGTTGTGCAATTTTGTAATGAAAGTGCCCATGTTTTAAATTTATCACAGAGTTTCTCGTCCTTCACAGCCTTTGCATGATGCCATTTTTCCAAAATGTAATCTGTAGACTCCCAGGAACATGTGGTGAAAGTGAAGCGTTTACTGAGGCCGGGTTGGTTGGTGGATGGATATTTGTGCGACCACTGAGGTGCCATTGGTAAAGCAACTTCTTACTGATGGCATACAGGAAAGGAGACATGCTTACACATTTGTCCTACTTCCAGGTGCCTGATGTGTACTAGCTAAATTTGCCCAGGAAGAAGAACGTGGCGGAGCGCATACAGCCACATCTCCACCACTGCACACACCACTATGCTAGTTATTACGTTTGAATTTCGAGGTGGAATGCTAGTGCCACTCATTCGACGCTTGACAGTCGCTGGGTCGGGTTCCAAAGGAGACCATGCATGAGGCTAGAAGAGAGACATCTAACTGACTCTAATGGTGAGCCAGTGGTCAAGAGAGGGATATTTGTCAGTTCAAAACATCCAGGTAGTGATTAAAGATGGCGGTTCAGGGGAGTGAAGTTGCCGTCTTACGCGCTTACATTCTGCATGATTGCTCCATCATAGTTGATGGCAAATGCATTTAGAGACCCTAACCTCAAGCGATCTACTCACATTTAATCAACACTGCAAATCTTTCGATGCTCTTCATTTCGAAGTAAAATGCCCATTTGCTTCCAAGGCTGTCCCACCCAGGTGCCATGAATTGAAATATTTGGTGTGCGCGTACCCTTGGTGTTAAGCACAGCGAATGTGTCGGAACCTTTGACTATACGGAGCAAAATTAAATAGCTTCTCATAGAGATTGACAGGATGATAGTAGGAAATGCACTCAATCAGCAGTGTTCACTCTTCGAAGGGGAGGAGAAGGCAAAGAGGGATTGTTTGCAGAATACGAACCCTTACTAAGTCCTATCTAAATGGATGCTAGAGGGCTGATGCTTGCTAAATAAATGCAGCTTACGCTTAGGCGCCATTTAATGTTCCTTCATTTATGTGTCTGCTTGTGTGGAAATCTTTGAAGCCTTTCTTGCTAAAATGCATTTTCTGTACTAGAAGTCTGCTCATTTAGTGGGTACCCTTTGATACAATTTTGCTGTTACCATTTAGTTGTAAGAAAAATTTAGTCCACCATATTGTGTGAGAGGCAAGCTATTTTAATAACCAGTGTTATTATTGATAGGTCCGCTTCTTACACGAACTTATTATGTTCGCCGGGTAAATAGCTGTTAGTTTTAAGACAATCAACCCATAGTTTAAATGAGTTTAACCAAGAGGGACATGATCAAATTCTGTGGCATAATTTACGTGAGGCAAATCTAGCATTTGTTTGGCTATGCTCGTCGAAGATATCGCATTTGCGAGGTAGAGCTCTGATAATATGGAGTCACAGTATTTCGAAAACATTTCACCAGAAGGACAGAGCGTGACAATTATTACCAGACTAAAATGTAGCGGTCCATATTCAACTATTTTGGAAAGCGTTTTTTAAGTAGCAAGATCGTGGATCCGTCAGTCCAATGCAAGCCAGTCTAAGTTAAGGCAGCCACCTTTTTAGCGATATCATTAAGAGTGTTTTAAGCTCTGCAGCTTGAGACATCATTCTGCAAAGCACATGTATTCAACCTCCATCAGCGCACCTTGCCAAAGCGTTGCTGCAAACCTAGCAGAGCACATGGGCAAAAGGACCGCATGAAAGTTGAGCTGATTTGCAGATATTGCCTCGAGAAGTCATCATTTAAGCATCATCCCAGCCATCTGTCTGCTTCACTTAGCCTAATTCCTCCACCTGTCCTTCTTATTCTGCATTCAGGTAAAGGCAAGTACCTTGTGGTGGAAACGAGAAGTGCCTAATAGTCCAAATGGTGACCAGCTCGAAGAACAGTATCGAAAAGAGATATCGATTGGACAACAAAATCCCAGTCAAAGTACATTGGCATCGTCTCATTCGCATGCAGGATGATGTTAGAAAATAGCTTAAAGTGAAATAGCACCAAAGAACAAAAGAACAAAATCAGGAATAGGAGAGATCTTGATGTCCATAAATGGTGCAGTGCATTGTACAGCGGTTCACTCAAATAAAGAAAAAGGACAAACCGGTCCTTTCGGTCCCCCATGAGGATAATAATCCAGCCCAACGTAGCTTAACTTTCGTGACCGGACAAGAACCGGTACCTTCTACTTGGTATAGTTTCTGGCGATGGCATCGCTTCACACCTTCCACCCTCTCTCCTCCTCCATCACTCGTTCACCACGCTCCCTTTCATCATCTCTATCCCTCCTCTCTCTCCTGTTGCGTGCGCCCACTCTCTACCACACCCTATAATTCACCTTTTTCCTCCAATCGCCCTCCTTGCGCCTTCAGTGAGAACCAACATGTGCACTGTTTCCATGATTGCCACTGAGTGAATTTCCTGCCCTTCTAGTGAATGAAATCCCATGATTATCGACGCATGGTAGTAGAGGAGTATTCGGCCTCCCGCCGAGGCCGGGTCCTCCATCAAAAGCTTTCGCCGCTGTGATTTGGTCAACCTTGTGGCAGAAGGCAGTCATGGCAGTACATGGGTTGCAAGCAACTGCTAATTATTGAATTGTTTGCAAGCGTCGACTGTTAAAGAAGAGTGAATCTCCCACTACCCGCTAAGATTAATGGTTTTGCAAACTTCCCCTCTGATGTAAAGTTCCTGTTTGAACACCTCTCGTACCCATTCACCACCACTGTCTTTTCATGAGCAATTGGCTAGGAAATTGGCGTGAATGGAGTGTTTAAAATAAGCACATGCTCTTTATTTTGTTAATGATAGCAGTGCCAGCTTTGCACTGGAAATGTGTCATTTGTAGTTTTGGCACAGTATTTGAGTGTTACCTTAAAAAAGTTCCCCATCACGGAATTTCATCATTAGTCCTTAGTCGTCTCAGCGTAACAAACTTCCACTAGACGAAATAAGTGCCAAGCTAGCAATAGAAGTGTGACGGTTTCTCCCTCTATTAAATGCCATTTTCTGCACCAACTCATTCGATCTTTCAAGTCAATTGTCACACCACACAACAGCAAGCCACGCGAGTCATTGAATTTGTATGCAATTGAGAAGACATCCGACCCCAATATCATTAGTGCCTCTTAAATATTCCACTAGTTCCATTTAGGCGTTATTGTATAGTGATATCAGGTGACCGAGATGCTTCATATGGCGTTTAGATTATATCAGCTCAATGACTTCTTGTGGAATATGAGAACTTTAAAAATACCACCCATCATGCGTTAGCAACCGTGGGAAAACTTTATTATATCGCTTTAGCACTCTTCCTCCAACTCTTCACCTCTATTCTCGTCAGTTAAATTTCAATCTCGATGAAATAGCCCTTAAATACGACGTTAGTGATGAAGCCGCATTTGCTTGGGGGAAGAGCTTGACTGTGTTAAAAATTGTCCCCCATTCTTCTCCAAGACAGTAAACATTTCAAACAAGTTGAGTATTTTCTGAGGACATTATAGCACAAGATTAGGAGATCCTACTAGAATGATGCAAATTTCAGTCGACGAATTGTGTCCGCTGCGTTTTCAAAAGAATTTGAATGAAAGTTTAAATTTTTGCACAAATCCCGCAAACACTGATAATATCGTGAATGTCTAAAATAACAGTTAGGGCCGTTGAAGCCCCCGGCTTTGTATTTTAACCCGCATCATTAAGGTCTCTTCCACTTGCTACGTTCCTTCCTCGATCAGCCCTACGATTCCACTCTTCGACTTCCTCTCTTCCCAATCAAACACCCATGTCTCCATTTTACATCTCCCTACCTTTTTAGCACCCTCCTTATTACCTTACCTCAATTCATGATTGAAAATGCCCCTCTTTCTCGTTATCTAGCTATTTATAAACTTGCATCAGCGAGTGTCATTCTCCTATTTGCACTGAACAAGCCCTATACACCCCAAGCATTTATTTGGTTCACTGTCACTTCTACTTCCTTGCTCCACATAATTCGGTGCTTCTTCCTCAATTCTCTTTGTTTTATCAATTCCGTATCCACAGAAACGACGTTGCTTTGGCCTATTAGTTCGTCAAAGGGTGGGGTCACTCTAACACAATGACTAGGAGTGGAAGTGAATGCAGCGAGTTGTGATGGGAGGTTATGAGATGGGATGGCACGACTTTGTTAAGTACTTTTAACCGCAGCTGGCGAAGTACTTATTAGACAACAGAAGTAAGCATTGCCAAAACCTAAAATTGCAATTTTACAAATTTCTCGTGGGTTCCACTGGACTGCCGATTGAATAGATTTATGTAAAGTTATGCTCCTGTCTCGTCTCTTCTCATTGGCCCTTATGATGTAGAGGAACTCTCTAAGTCTTTGGATATCCACTACAAATGCTCCTAGAGAAGAGGTTTTAAGACTGCAATATCCTTACCTATCTGTTTCAATTACTACTGAATTAAGTACAAATACTAGACCACGCATATGCAGTAAAGGAAAAAAGACGCTTCTTTATTGATGCCGTGGCACTGATCATAAATAGAGAGAAGTTTTTCATCTTCACGCTTGAATGCGTGATCAGCTGGTTGAATCGGTCGATGCATCCCAATAGATATTTTTATTTTTAACAAATCTAGTAAGCATCAATCACCGCCCGATGTCGTTTGACATCCAGCTACCGCCGAATCAGAGTATGACACTGCTGACCCCGAGTCTACCTTATCCAGTATCTTCTAATGCCGCTCCAGGATTCGTCTGAAGAACAACTCCTTAGCTCCCTTACCGCATCCTGCTGCGTAGCCCTTCTCACAGCTGCGCTTCTAATCACTTCTCTCACTCTGTTGTGGTACAGAATACTTTTGATCAGTCCTACTCCTCTGCTTTACTGGACCGAATGAAGTAGTTTCGTCAACATCTGTGTCGGCTCACAAACCGCCTACTATAACACTGCTCTGACTAGTAAATAATATAACAGGAAAATGGATGATTTCCAACGATCATCTGAACATGGCCAATGTCGTTGCCATAAAGGGATATTTTGCTTTCTCCCAAGATTATCGGGAAATTCTCATTGGTATGGCTGTCTACATTTCGGTGAGATATTTGACAAGTTTATTAGTGCTGCTTCACTAGAAGGCATATCGGTTAGCATGGTCTCAATCAAAAGAGAAGGTGGTGACTGTAGCATTTTGCGATGATCTACGTACACCTTACTTACTGTATCGCACTAAACATCTAGCGAAATTGCTAACGTACAATTTACAAGACATGACACGATATATGATACCCAGTAGACTTCTTGAGGTCAGGCGCTTTCCTTCAATGCAGAAAGAAAATTCTAGAAAACTCCCGTTTTGTGCTTTGTCTTAGCAAAGTAAGTGGTGTGTTTATTAGCTTTTAATAAAATTTTTGCGCAACGGACTGCCCTTCAGTGAAGCGTCACTGGTAGGCATATCGAATTGTTAACTTTACTATAGATCACCGTCAACACGAGACATTTTTTTACGCCTAGTTGGGCTACATGCACGAAAGCTGGCTTTAGGATATCCGAATGATGATTTCTAGTTAAAAAAAATAGAAATGACTATAACGAGAGTCTTTTGAAATAATATAAATGGCACATAAGCAACTAGAAGTGACTCAAAAGTGCTTGTGTCAGGTGCTATGTCCACAAACTTCATTATTTACAGAAACGCATTTTTGCTATTCTTCTTTTATTTTAAATAGTCTCCTCACACTTACGTGGACAGGATATGGTGATGGGGGTAAGAGTTAAAAGGTCGCTTCCATGGAAGATGGACAAAAGTTGACTAAGAACGGTGACATAAAGCAGCCATTCTCTGTGCCGATTAGCTGGAGATCTTTAATACCCACGGGAGTGAACATCAGTGATTGATCCTCACCACCGGACGAAATGTGGTTCTCCTATTTGTATCTGGAGCTAGCATTTCTCGACCCAAATAACCAAAATTGTCTTTTCTGTCCTGAGTGGGTCAGCAAAATGAGTAGTCGCCCGGACAGATAGGCCTATACTTGGAGACATATGTAGATTTCTAGCGACGACCCATCCATGGCAATCAACTGTAGGCAAATCGCATTCTGAGACCGCTGGTGCGACTAAGAAGGACCACTGACCTGTATGCGCCCTGCGGCCCACGTAGTTCCGCCGAAGCGGTAAGAGGCCATAAAAGATTGTGCGGGTGCAGCTGATAACATCAAGAATGCCAAAAGTAAGTTCCAGTTTTGTGGCAATCTCATTGCTTTCAGGGTTAGAAATCAGGATGCCAGTGCGCTGACCCAAATTTTAGAATTATTGATTCTTTCCCAATGAAATCAACTGTCCGACTCGAAAATAAACATTGACCCAATAATAGGTAGAATATCATCTGTTTGTCTTGACCTGTTCCATTCAGAACCCTTAAAGTTATTTCATAATTTTATACTCTGATCTCCTGCTTACCCACTTTTGCTCTCCACTTTCCATTCACCTAATGCATTTTGTTATATCCACGCTGAATCTGTTCACCTGTGACGGTCACACCTGCGTTGGTCTAATTTATCGTGCACCCATTTATGCGCCCAGTTCGTGTCCTGTTCATTTATGCTGCCCATTTGCTTTAGATTCGCATACAAAGGCTTGAAAATACCCAAGGGTTTGGTGCAATTCACGCCGAAAATTTTATGTCAATGTCAAGTTCTAGCAGTGTCCTGAGCCTTTCTGTAGTTCACTTGTAAAGGTACCCGCTTATGGGAGCACAAGCAACAAATGCGCTTTCGAGAAGAGCAATCCTTTATCACATTCAAGGCACAATGGCATTGCAGTTCATTCCTAACACTCAACCATCAGCATGACACCTCTGCCTTCATACACTTTAATCACCTCCACCCTTTTAAGCGCTATTTTTCGCGTGAGCAGCGTGGATATGCTGCCCGTTAGCATTTTATTGAATCGCCGTCTTTCTGACTAGGTAAAGTTTTCGACCATCAAGTGATGCAGGATTTTAGAATAAAGAATAACTTTATGAGGGTGGAGGTGGTTATGACAGCATTACTTATTGCAAATAGGGTACAAACAGCAAGCGTACTGGACCGCGATTGTTAGCATAGCATCGCCTGCAAAGTGCAGGGACACTACAGATTACAAAGAAGAAATAGGCGAATAAAGATGGATTTTGACCGCACGGTCAATAATTTATGCTTCGTGGCCCCATTTGTGTTCCATCAATCAAAAAATGCGCCAGTCGCATCTTATTGTCTGTCGAAAAGATATTGCGGTTAGATTAGCCTTCTTCATTTACTGTCTCAGATATGAGAGATCGTTGATAATGTGCTGGTAGATGCAGCCTTATGCACTCACCTACCTTAAATGTTATCGCAACCAACACTAATCGTTCTTCTGCCTTATAAGTTGTTGGCTTTGATGTCCTCCAAAGCCAAGTTTACTTCCTCTTTGGGTCCTTTTGCTCTAAATGAGACATTGGGATCCCACAAATATAAAAGTTGAGTACGCATGTGTAAATGCATTTCTCCGCAGGTTAAAGCACAAATAATACAACGAGTGGCACGCGCATTATACAGGTTGCGATGATT
Organism: Taenia hydatigena; assembly: GCA_036345935.2. Lineage (NCBI taxonomy): Eukaryota > Metazoa > Platyhelminthes > Cestoda > Cyclophyllidea > Taeniidae > Taenia > Taenia hydatigena. The sequence goes on from JADWOT020000007.1 coordinate 5,115,830, forward strand.
TGCAGACAACGTTCCATGATAAGCTTACCGTTGTACAATCTAGTCGCGTAAAACCCAGTCTAACCTCCGAAGACATGGAGGTTACATTTGACAAAATGTAATCTCGCTGTGATATGCATGCTACTGTCATCAAGAATTCTGCGTTTTCAAGTTAAATGTTTTAAGGCGTGTAAGGTCGAAGGCCAGCTAGGATTCCAGCTTCGTCCGCCATAAATTTCGAATGGGGTATTTTTTCAAGAATGATGTAGTGCTTTTGCACATTACCACTGTCGAGTTTAGACCAGTTTTAGACTCTGAGAATTTCACTGCCCCACAGCTACTTGCAGTGTTTAGAATTGTCAAAGTACATGGGTGACTTTGTACTACCCCAGAAGCAAGAAGTCTTCAGCTAGAATTCGTGTCTGTGCTGTTTTTCCGGCAGCTATGCCCTGGATAGTGCCTGCGATTCCGAATGTGGAGACTGTTTGCGACTGTGGCTAAAAAAGTTGCAGATCTATTTTGGACCAAACAATCAAAAGGATATCAGATCCTATTGACCCCGCAGTGCTCGCTAAATTTGGATTTTGTAAAACTATTCCTTATCACCTTTTGAATGTCTAGCGCAGTTTGTTTGTGATGCCCTCTCTCTTCATCAATATGATACGGTATTGTCATCTACTCTTACAGTGTCGACACGCGAGCACCATATTCAGGGATAGTCTGCTTTCTGTTAATTTTTATTATTCCCACAAAGTAACGGAATCATGGGCAGTGTGTATTCTAAACTCTGCTCCTACAGTGTTTATTTAAAGCATGATGTCTTCAGTCATCTTTTGGAATAGATTTAGTCGGGCAGTTAATGGCTCGACTTCATTATTCCATGCAATGCCTGCCCCCTTCCCCTTCCACATAACTACCTCCATGCTGTCGCCAGTCTTGGTTCTGAATTCTAAAGTAAAATATCCTTCCTACTGAATTAACGCCCAGTAGCAGTTGTATGGCAAGATCAGCGAACTAAGTGACATTCATCAGGGTAGGGTTGCTGGCACGCAAATGCCACAAAAAGAGGTAAGGAGACATCCGCTCGTTATAACAGTATACGATCGAAGAAAGACGCACATCAATATAAGATATTCTTAAGCCCTTAGGATCCAGCATTAAAAGTTCTCTTGACCGTAGTGACTAGATGCTAAATTGCAATGTGGACAGGAGACAGATCGTTCAGCCACTGTCGCAGGACCATGAGACGCTGATCAATTTCCTCATGTAACAGACTAAATGTCACTTAGACGCCGCCTGCTGGCACAATGTGCAGAATTGGACCATTATTAAGGGAGCCACTTTAAAGCTTATAGAGCTAAGCGCAGCTCCTTTTTACCGGCTTATGTTGGACCGCGAATTATCGCCTTGCATAATTTGGATCGCTCTCATCATTATCTACTCATTTTTGTTTGAATTTTTTTGCGGACCTTGGCAACTTTTTCAAGGCTTTTTCATACGTCTTGATGTAGGCCATTTTTATTATCTCAGATGAATTTATGAGCGATTGCATGATAAATCACCATGTGAATGCAAAAAGTAATTCAGTTCTAAAATCAATTTAGGTCCTAAATGAATGCATGCTTTCCATACTTCCACCACTACCTTTGGTAAATGACAGTGGGAAGCACTCAAATCACATCCTTTCCAAATGTCCACAGAAACTAAGGGAGATAAAAGAGAATTGAAATGCAGAATTGTGAGCTAATCTCAAACCCGATTAGGGTACATAATGGGGGTAAGTGCAATGCTGTGCTCCTACTACTTTACCATGCATAGAGTTAACAGCCACCACTCAGTTAGAAGTTCTCCCTTAACAGGGATCAGTCTACTCAGAGTGTGTATGCAGATTCATTTAGAGGATTTTCCCCGATTCACACCCTGGTTGTCGGAAATGCTTCGAGTAGAATATACCTACTCAACCAAGTAGAGCCTGACATTGGTGATGCAAAAAGACTTGTGCATGTGTAAGAGGGAATTGACTTGCCATTGTTGGCATTTGAGTTGGATGCGGCAGAAAAATGTATATTCAGGAGGACAGAAAGATGTCCACGCTTTAATTAATTATTGGTCTTTGCACGTTGGAAGTGACCTCTTTGTCTAGAACTCCAGATCCTCCCTTTCGGTCTCAGTGCTGCTTTTAGGAACAAGTAACACACAAATGCATGCCAGTTCAATTTACTCGCATGTGAGCAAATGTCTTAGCCTCTGAAAGGTTTGCAGGCGCGGTATAGGGTGGCTGAAGTGGTTGAGATTCGCCACCTCCTTTTCCAACTCAGTGTGGCATGCTGTTTGATAACTCTTCTCCACAGAACGGAGTGAGGTCGGAGACACAGAGCTATAAAGCTACTTAAGAGTACGAATCGCAGGGATATTTCTCATCTCTTGTAAGCCTACTGAGGGCCATGACGCGACAGCACTGCATTATCACCAAATTAGGGGTCACGATGGATGCCATGACAGTGATTTCAGAAACCCTTACAACTGGGGAAGAAAAATACGTGCACTGATTAGGCCTGTTGATTCACATAATCCTATGCTCCTAAGTGACTCCATGAATGACTAACTCAACTGAATACCTTTGGCATCACGATAACCTGCCTGGATCCCCAAATATACTCTCTTGTTATCCATATAATCCCCATAACTACTCGTGCCCTCTCCTCCATGCCTCGCTTCGACTGCATGGAGGAAACTATCGACCTCTTTTACGCCATAGTAAGATGTAGAGCAGAGTGGTTTTGTGTGCGTGAATGCAATAGCGTGTGATGACGTTCATGGTGAAGAGAAGGCTTAATAATGAACCTGCGGATATCTACATGAAACCTGCAAGACATATGAGGTATGCATCGGAAGTGTCCATTTATTAGCCCATAGGGTATGTCGCCAACTCTTATAATTAAATTCATACCTCGCACTGTGTTCACTGTACTGTGCTTGCTTTCAATGGCTCCTACATGCGTTTGCAACTACTAAATAAACAGCGGCAGCGGCAGACCTACTAGAGTGCAATAACTCGCCTCATGCGTGTGTCTCACTGTGAAAGCACTGCAGCAGGGTACTCAAGACTGGGCCTAACTTGATCAGAATAGATTGCACTAAAATATGACCAACTAGATAAGCCACTTATGCTTTTTTGCAACAGGCTTAGATAAATTAGGAGGGATGTGAGTTAATAGGACTATCTGATCGATTGTGCATGCCTCATTTCCAGAGGTTTCATCACACGTTACCGTTAAAGTCAACCTCAACATTCCAATTTGGCCTGCCTAGTCGACCTGGCACAACTCCATGATGTTTAAAATTAGGCCTTCCTTTTCTTCCCCTTAGATATTAGATCCCACAGCGCACACGCGAGAACTAGGAGTGACGATGTCCTCAAAATGGAGGGATAGAAGACCATTTGTCTACATCTTCCTTCCCACACCCACCCCAACGCATCTTGGGTGAGTGTCTCCTTCATCTCCACTACCCCATTCTCTGCCAGCGTCTCCTTAGTAAGTCCCCTTTATCTCTCCACAGGTCCCATCTTTGAATATGACACCGGCTGCTCTGAATAGGAATAAAATCACACTTTACAGAGGCACAGCACTTGTTTTGGCATAGCTTAGCTTAGATCGCCAAACACTTTTCCACTCGGCTACTTTACCGTCGCTTTAGTTTGTCCTACACCATCAAGCCTTAGCTTCATCTTTTACTCCTACACTTACTCCTTCGACAGCGAAGGTGAGCGCGTTGCTCCTACTTCCCGCTCCATGATTTGCAGGCTGTCCAGATTTCTACCTATCCATTTCATTGGCTACTCATTTTTCTCCTTATAAAAATCGCCTCAGTCTGACACTCTACAATAACGGGTGAGAATGCGACCTCTTCTCTCAAATTGTTTGCCTGTCTTTCTGAGGCTTGTGTGCGTGCGTATGTCATTGGTTATACGTGCATGCGCGCTTGAGTGTACTTGAGTCCACATAGGTGCGAAGGCACATTTTACCTCATTGCCTCCCTCAAGCGTGTCTTTTTAGACAACCAGATAGACAGTTCCATGCTACGAAGTAGGCTCTACTTTGGTTTCAACTCTACATATCGCCAATCCCCAAGCACCCGTCCAATAGCTTAGTATGCCGCATTCAGCTCGGATTCTGCGCCTGTTGCTTCCTGATTTTATTCTTGCAGTTTAGATTGAAGTAAACGCCTCGATATGGAAAGGGAAAGTTTTAAAACGTCCGACGTGCATCCATCGCAGCGGGTTGTCTTCAGGATGCTGTAGTTTGGGTTCTTGGGGTTAAAAATGTAAAATAATGAGCGCAAAAGTATGGAGTTAATTGCCTTAACCCTTAGGTTGCATTTTCATTGCAAGGTTCTTTTCTCTAGGCCAGCCAGTTGATTAAAGAGGTGTGCTTCGTCAGTACTGCAGGCCATAAGGTTCCAGGATGCCATGCGCCTGGACGCGCACTTGCACACGCTGGGCCTCAGGTGCTACCCATGTGCTGACGATGAAGACAAACGCACTTAACCACACAAGCGAAGCACTCAACGGCGCTCCCACCGATGAACCCCTTTTGGGTAGTTGAATAACAAGGATTAACAAGTTTACAAAAGGTTTTGAAAAAATTAGGGATGTACCTGTGAGGATTGTTAAATTCATTACCGGAATTCTTCTTCAGAATGACGACATTTGACTGCTGCTATGCCCCATTGGCTCAAATAGAACATCGGCCGACATCAGCGTGATCGATGGAACATGCAGTATTTCTCCTTACGGGTGAGGCGATTCAAATCCTCTGAAGGCTAATATTTGGCAGATTTAGAGCAAAATACTCAAATTTGCTTTGTAGCTACTTGAACATCCTTCAATTTTGAAGTTATCTGTGATTTTAAGTAGCTTTCGCAGTCGAAAAATTGTGTTGAATAGGTCTTATGGCGCCGGCAAGGTGCGACTGAATCGGGGGAAGCCTAACTCGCTTATCAGTTTATAAAATGTTGATACTACTTGTGTCTGCATAGGAAGGGGTGGATTAATGGGTGGGTTTGCGGGAAAGTGGCTTGAGCGTGTGCCGTCGCCATAGTGACTGTACTGAATGACTCTGCAGCGAAGGAACTGGATTAGCCAGCCAAAATCAATTTACAAACGTGAAAGTCCCTAATGTCGGGACTGATTTATTCACGTCTTCACAGAGAATCTTTGCAAGGCCATTCGACCTGGATAAAGGGTGATTGGCCCAAACTAATGATTACCTTGTGACGTTTAACACGAAGGAGCCATTAGAGCAGCTTTGGCCATTCATTTCGTCTTGATTATATCTATAGGGCCGAGTGTTTCTGCACTTAAATGCTTCCCACCCCTGTGGAAAACATAACGCTGCATCCTTGCAGTACTACTTATTAACGGAAATCCATTCAAAATTATGACTACAGTAAAACCCTTTGTTGATTTTTGACCCCTCCTTTGGTTTGGCAAACAATGAAGGTTAAGCATGTATCGGTACTTCCAAAATTTGCACTGATTTTGGAGGCATATATGAATTTGACGCCGGATTAAACAGGAAAACAGAACAGTCGTTTCTAATTATCGAAACGGTTAAGCACGATTACCTGAGGCGTGAGTTGGGAGTGAGTGAAGAGGTAGATAACAGGACATTTAATTTTGGGCAGACTTCAGTGATAAACGGACCGAATTGTGGTGCATATAATCGCGGTCGCGCAGTCACGTAAATCACCTATGAATGTCGAGTGTTGAGAAAGCACGCAAAGGAATGCACCAGTGAAGTAAGGAAGGTAGGCGAGAAGAATTGGATGCTGAATGCCCTAATGGATAGTTTGGTGATCCTAATCATCGAACCGAACATCAAAGCTCTTATCGTCTTAGGTAGCCAAATTGCATTAAGTTAGAGCGCAGAGTTTTCGCCTCGAATTCAGAATGATATCAGAACATAAACAAGCGGTGCTCCAAATACAAACAATGACGGTGCACAAATTTAACTAACTGTGTTTAAACTGAGGTTTATGAGCTGTTATATCCCTAAGTCTACTTGAATAATTGATTGGATCATAACTCAAGGCGGATTACTCACATGCAAACAACTGTGAAAACTGCAAAACTTTGAAAGCAAATTTTTACAAAGGATTTGCAAAGTTATACATAGGATTGTGTTTCGATGAATTTGTTCTGCTCGGGAAGCCGCCTGTTTTACAGATCAGGACTGCATGACTATAGATCATGTGTGGGGTTGGCTTTAGTGTCTTGGGTTGTTGTCATCGTTGCCACCGTTGTGAGAATCCTGAAGATGGTCAGCGAGTGGATACTGCGGTTGGGGATGCAAAGGTCACTGGGCATCAAAGCAAAGAGAATCGAGTAAATGGGCGCTTTGATATCTGCAGCACTGATAGCACGAGTTTCCACAAATCGACCCCGTTGGTTGGTCTGGATATCAGGTCTTTGTGGATCATAAGCGGCCCTCCCACCGTGTTTGCGAGACAGAGTCGCTGTGGTCATTTAGTGGTTTAGTCTTGATGTCACCTGTCTTGCGGCATTTCAATTCATTTGGTCTGAAGCGTACTTGCTAAAACGCAATTTTATTATGCATGAGCAACTTACAAAATCTTACCGTTTGAAGACGCTGACGGGACCTTCGCCTTGTGACTGTTCTTCCGTTAAACCACTGTTCTCCTTAGTCTGATTAGTTCTGTGCAAAGTCTGCAGGGAGTCGAGTGGACTTTGGTTATCCGGGTTGGTAAGAATTAGGCTTCATCATGGGTATTTGTGCAAGTTCTTGCGCAGGTTGCCATGCCTTGTCTAGCAGCACTCATTATCTCAATCCGGCAATGGTAGTTCCGGAATATCGTAAATATTAAGCACTTCAACAAAGCCATAACCTACCGTATACTACCTTTTTCAACTAAACTAAGGCGAAATTGCAGTGGGCAGATGCACGCTAATTTTCTTTTAAGCAGAATTCAAAAACAAGTGGAATGGTTTATTACGAGTGCAAAAATTTTTGGTCAATGGCATTAATAGACGTCATTAAGCAAAACAATTAAGGCTGTCACCTCGTAGAGGCAGTGGGAGCAATGGCATAGACGATTGTTCGGGATCCACACAAAAGATTAACCCACATGTTAAATGGTCAATTTATCACCTGTTCCAGTAACCTTCAGACCGGAAAACCTCCACGTACCTGTTGAAGCAAATGCAACGTGCAGAAACATTCTCAAGCAAGGAGACGTTCTTCGAGAATTATGTCAACAGAGGGGAAGATTGATACCTATTCTGACAGTGGCATGGACTGCGTGTCGACGTCCCAATCTTAGGAGAATCTTCACTACTTCGATTTTGGTTCGTTCAAAGCTCGTCTGCTAAAGTTGCATAGGACGTAATTCAGTTCAGTAATGAAGAAGAACAAACTGAAGTGTCTAATAAGCAAAATTAATGCCGTGAAAATTAGGAAAATTCGAATGCCGCTGAGTAGTTGCCAAGAGCTGCGAAAAGTAATAGCAAGCACGCGCAACGAGAGAAAGGAGAGACTGAGGTAACGGAGGTAAGTGATAGAAAGGATAAGGTAGGAAATGTGAGGTAACGTCACTGCTAGCGATCATACTACGTAGAAAGCACTAATGGCTCCTTCGTGTTAATCGTCACAAGGTAATCATTAGTTTGGGCCAATCACCCTTTATCCAGGTCGAATGGCCTTGCAAAGATTCTCTGTGAAGACGTGAATAAATCAGTCCCGACATTAGGGACTTTCACGTTTGTAAATTGATTTTGGCTGGCTAATCCAGTTCCTTCGCTGCAGAGTCATTCAGTACAGTCACTATGGCGACGGCACACGCTCAAGCCACTTTCCCGCAAACCCACCCATTAATCCACCCCTTCCTATGCAGACACAAGTAGTATCAACATTTTATAAACTGATAAGCGAGTTAGGCTTCCCCCGATTCAGTCGCACCTTGCCGGCGCCATAAGACCTATTCAACACAATTTTTCGACTGCGAAAGCTACTTAAAATCACAGATAACTTCAAAATTGAAGGATGTTCAAGTAGCTACAAAGCAAATTTGAGTATTTTGCTCTAAATCTGCCAAATATTAGCCTTCAGAGGATTTGAATCGCCTCACCCGTAAGGAGAAATACTGCATGTTCCATCGATCACGCTGATGTCGGCCGATGTTCTATTTGAGCCAATGGGGCATAGCAGCAGTCAAATGTCGTCATTCTGAAGAAGAATTCCGGTAATGAATTTAACAATCCTCACAGGTACATCCCTAATTTTTTCAAAACCTTTTGTAAACTTGTTAATCCTTGTTATTCAACTACCCAAAAGGGGTTCATCGGTGGGAGCGCCGTTGAGTGCTTCGCTTGTGTGGTTAAGTGCGTTTGTCTTCATCGTCAGCACATGGGTAGCACCTGAGGCCCAGCGTGTGCAAGTGCGCGTCCAGGCGCATGGCATCCTGGAACCTTATGGCCTGCAGTACTGACGAAGCACACCTCTTTAATCAACTGGCTGGCCTAGAGAAAAGAACCTTGCAATGAAAATGCAACCTAAGGGTTAAGGCAATTAACTCCATACTTTTGCGCTCATTATTTTACATTTTTAACCCCAAGAACCCAAACTACAGCATACTGAACCTTACCCAACCATTTATCATCCCAAAAAAGCCGCGGAGGAGTACACTACTTACTAACGCCCGGTATATGTTAGGAACTATTGTTAGGGCCAGAAAGCCATACTAAGAAGATGAAGCGGCGACAATGGCGAACTGCAACAATGGTAATGCGAGAGCCTTATTTTGATTTCCCAGGACAAAAGTGTGAACTCACATGTTCTTGTTAGGGGAGATACGAAGCTGAGATCTCTTCCGTGATAGTTAACAAGGCAGGAAAATATTGATTCTCTTAGAATTTCCAATGAACTAATCGAGCTTTTGTAAAAATGTCTTCCTTCGCTCCCGACTGGCAGGAGTTCGCACCAACTTTTGTCCTCCAGTCTTCGCGGATTATCCCGTATGCAGGAAGGACCATAATTCAATCACCTTCAGATATTGTAAATATCCAGACAACCCGTGGATGCAATTTTCGAGTGTTGGTCTAATTAATGCTATCGAATTGCATGACCAACCTACCCCATGAATTATTCAGAGGGATAAATGGTTCAATCTAATGTAGGTGGGGTCGACGCTAGGCAGATGGTGGTTGGATATCAGATGAGTGGATAGATTATTTCTCAATCAAGACTAATGAATGACAAGAAGAGGTTATGAAATAGGAGCAAATTAGTCACACATCTATTGTGGCTGTTCAGGCACCTAGAAAATAGTGTGAAATTTTTGAAAGGTCGGCATCCTTAACGCTCACTTCGTAGTCCTCTTCTCCCCTGTTTCAGGAATAATACCACAAATCATTCGCATCAATACAATACAAGGGGATCCGGATCTTGTTTGCTTTGTTAACTGTATGGCGAAATGGAGAATGTGCCGGACATTTTGTTCCCATTTCAGTGCCGCCTGAGTGCATCAAGTCCATTCGGACTCCATCTAGTCAGTGTGAAGGTGAAAGAGGTGTACCATGTGCTCACTTTATTGGCATTTTCAAATGGTTGTCGTAGATGTCTTTGTATTGATCTTATCTAGATGTTTCTTAGTTGTCTTCCCTACTGTTGTTAGCGTCTTTCCTTTAGGACACGGATGTGTGGTAGCTGTCTAAAGTAGACCCTATTTGCATCACCTCCGATAGAAATCATCACTGGTTTCAAATTGGCGATCTAGTCATCAATTTGTGATCATTTCGCTTTTCGCTACCACTTACGCAGCATCCAAGTCTTCTCTGACAAGAATACGAACTCATAATACTTAGACAGAATGTGCAGTGTTGACGCGCATAAGGGCTGGATGACCGGTGGTATGGCTTGGATGCTCTGACGATCAGCGGAAGTACAAATCTTAAACGCAAAGCGCTCGCTAAGCCAGCCGCATTAATTGAATTCAGCATGAAGGGACAAAGCAATCTCTTTCATTCTGTGCAAGTTCATGCGATTTAGAGCGGCAACTTAGTTCCAATAGCTTCATTTCTGCTGGTATCATATTAATGTCTCTGTTTTGTGTTACTTATTTACTCGATAAATGACGTGAGACAAGGAATACATTCCGATTCAAGCCTTTTATAACCAACGCCTCTATTCTCACAGTGTCATCCAAATTACGCCCCGCGAAGATTCCATCATCACGTGCTGACCTTACCATGGTATGACACACCACTGCATACTGTTCCCACATCCTAATTTAATAATACTTTTAAGGTCTCTTCTCCTGTTGCAGTCCAGAACAGAATAACTGGAAATTGTGTGGACTAACTACTACGAGGGCCAACCAGCACAGCGACCTTAAGACCCGCTTACATTACTCAAGATCCGCAAGCCCAAATTAGAGGCAAACTGGTGAACGGAAGAAAAACGTGTTGATAAAGAGCCTCAATAAATAGATGTACGCTTTTAAACAGTAAGCGACTATGCGCGTGCAATTTGTCTATTCTTTGAATCTCCACTTTCTCACTCTCCATCCCAAAGTCAGGTGTGCGTTATTCTTGAGAAAGGCTTAAGGTCTCTAACCAACACCGCTAAGCAATGCAAAGGAGATCATCCCCACAATCACTGCCACAAGAAACGATTTCAAAATAAAGACTGTGAGGCCATTTAATTTGCAAATGTTGACAATGCAAAAGCCACATGCACATTAACAGCAGCAATCGTGATGATGATGATGATGATGATGATAGTGATGATGATGGGCTGAGAACTGTGTCGACACAATGCAAACAATTGCACCATTGAAGCGCGTATAGATATGTCGAACGATCTAGCAGCTAACTAATTCACATCATTGTGCTTCAAGCCCTCTCTTGACGTCTGTAAAATTGGTGTGTGTGAACAAATTCGGCTTCTTCCTTCAAAAAACGTCGTATACTATGGCTCTTCAACATCGCTGATGTCACTCAACCCTGATTTGACTGACACAAGCTAAAATAGATTAAACTAAGGCAAATTGAAATGGTGGAATCGCGGAGAGAGGAAAGGAATTTTGCATGACCCTTACTTAGGTACACATCGTACTATCTGCGTGTCACCAGAAGTAGCGCTTTGTCATATATCAGTGTCAATACACCTTCATCGCACACGTCAAACATCCCAGTTGATCTGGAAGTTACATTTCATTGCACCAACATTCGCGACACTTTGACTCATGTGTAGACAAAATGCATAACAAATTTATTCCAAACATTTCTTAACATAAATTAACCAGATAGGCTCTTGCTAATCAGCTTGCATACCAATGCAAGCAAGGATCATGGTCGTATTCCTCTTACTCGCCTTCCAGCTGTTTGGTAGGATTAAGTACTTTGTATACCCACTTCCATTCAACTTTATGATATTTCTACCGCGAATCTAGAAGGGCTTTTGAATATTTGCAGCGATTGTGCGCCTTATCCCCATTGGGACCTCACAAACGTATAACTTGAGGTTCCAATATGGCATGTGCGGTTTTGGCTGTGGAATTGTGCTGTTATGGAGATAAGTCACTTAGTGGTAGTCACAACCGCAGTCATTTTAGAACCATCGCCTTTTGTGAAGACAGCGCGCCTTGGTCTCTACATCGGGAAGAAGAGAAGCGAACACTGAATCAATGGCTTGCTTCCACAACTCAGAATAGCAAAGCCAAAATGATGACTTGTGACTTCACGCAAAATGTGCGACCAAGTGTTTAGGCAAGCATGAGCAATGTTCCAAAGTCTATAAAAGTCAACATTCAATTTATTTTTATCCAAAGTTTCCCATCGAGTTTGAATGGCTCTTGATCATGGCCCTCTCCTCCCACCAATCATTGCCAACAGCACATTGTCCGAATGTTTAAAGCTAATTTACTTACCACCATCTTGTCTCTTCTAGAAGCAACACGGTGCTGCTATTCGAAATCAAATACATGCCCTGCTTATTTTGAGCAATGTGACAAACGATTACAAAATTGTTGTAGAGAGCTGGTGTGTCGCAACTACAAAAGCTTCTTTCCCACTCCTGACTACATGGGTAGATGCCATTATTGAAAAGCATATGAATTATTTTGCATGTCTTTATTCGCGCATTATTATCCACTCCATCTCTCCCTCTCCATCCATCTCTCACATCCTCAGTTTCATTCATCTTTCCATTCCCACATAAGTGCTATGCAAGAGAGCAATCGTTTGACTACTAGTCTGTCTTCAACGGCCAGAAAGGTAATTAAGCAAGTGGCCAAAAAATTAAACCGTTAAAACACTAATAGCAGACATTTGACAGATCGATGAATAAATGGACAATAAGGTTGGGACGTTGAGTTGCATAGGGATGAGAGGGTCGAGGAATAGACTAATGGACAAGCAATTAGAACAATGAGTATTAAATGACAAATTTTTAGTGAATCGTTTTGCTTTGGATCCTAATTGAGCATGAAAGATGTGAGCGGTGACCAGGAAAGTCAGTGAGGCATATCACCCACCTACAGTTTGTGTAGCATCACTGCCCCTCTCGCATACTTAACAAAAGTCGAAGCCAGCAGTGGAATGAATGCCGCGCTTTTGCTTCATATACGTCGTCAAACGGTTGAGCGTGAAACTCAAAAGGAGATTCGTACTGACTCGAAGTAGTCATTGAAGGAGTTGAAGCTAAAGTCGTTTATGTGGCAATCACAAACATCTCGCTACCTGCTGCGATTGCACAAGGCCTTGTCAACAATTTAGCCGCAGTTGGCATCCCCTCCTATTCTACCCAAAACAAAAAATTTATTCAAGAATTCCAATATCCATCAACCGACTACACCTCAGCCTGTCATAATGAGCATTTTTGACTGACTTATTAGGTTTAGTGCCTGCAGTAGATTTCGTGGCATTAAGCAATGAAAGTGAGCATAGGTAATTATTGTAATAGCAACAGGCGGGCATCGTTGTCTGCCGTTTCTATGACTCTAGTTAATTTTGACTAAATATTTAAATTTAGATAACACGAGTAGGAAATACATACTTTTGCGTAAGGGTGGTGTAGTTACTTCTACTTCACTGCTACGCGATTTAACAAAGGCATTTTCGTCCATATCATCTGACTCTATGTATGCACTGGCACCTGCTTTGATGGTTTGCCCCGGCTTTAGGTTCTCGAAGGTGTATGATTTTTGGAGGAGCAAAGATAACTTACTATCAACAGTTGTCGAGATTCCGATAGATTTAATAGTGCTCAATACGCTTGACGGGTTCGTGTGGCAGATTTTAGGTCATGTGTACCGTAAAAGAGCTAGTCGCTTTAAGCCGCCCATTCTGGGGAACAGTGGGGTCTGCATAAATGACAGTGCATCAATAGGTAATTATTTTGGATGAAGGGTGAGGGTAGTGAGTTGTTATTTATAGCATTCGCTTATGCGTGTCCATATAATTAAGTATGGAGGTGAAATGTGGAAGCATTGGAGAAAAAGAAGGAATATGAGCTGCCAAATTCAGGGCAGCGGATAATGGGAATGATGCTGAAAGATTATTTTGACAGTAGCGAAAGGGTAGTGTAGTTGGTTCTTTCAGTGAGATCTAGTCAACACTAAATAGTACCTTAGCATTCACCATAACGAGTAGAAAGGACTCACCTCCCTTGAAAGGTGGCGTAGTTGCTTTTTCTTTGCTGTTGGAGGCTCTAATGAGATCAAGTTTAGCCTTATCACCTGGACGGATGTGCGCACTAACACACATCATGATGGTTTGTTCTGAATGCAAAGTTCCGAAGTAGTTTTGAGTTGGAGGAGGAGTAACAATGCCCCGCTACTTGTTGTCGAGACCCCAAAGAATGCGATAGTGAAGAATAAAACAGATGAGTCGAGATTTATGATGCCATTTTACACGCACTGTGTAAAAGTTTATTGCTTCAAGTTGCACATTCTGGGGAGCTGTAGGGTCTGCACAAATAAAAAGTGACGCTGCGTAATTCTTTGAAAGGATGGGTGAAAGCGATTAATTGCAATTTTTCTTCTAATGTTCTTCTGCCAATCTTCGCATTAATAAGGATGGAATTGGAATCTGTGTCCATTTGAGCGAAAGAAAAACACCGGCCCCTAAATGCCTGAAAGACGACTGGTAAATTAAATGCATCTGATTCACTATCTATATCGATTTCTTTGGAAGAAATTGGGGAAATAAACCTGGGAGATTGGCTTAGTATCAACGAAAGGGCGCAGCTATTAAATGCTCTGACAAAATCACGCCGAATTTTAATTGCTTTGTTAATGTGTGACAAAACGAGTGGAAGGACTCACCTCTCTTGGAAGGAGGTGTGATTGCTGTCTCTTCGTTGCTGAGAGCACTAATGGGATCACATTAATCCTATCACCTAAGTAAGTGGATGCACCAATTTGGGTTATAATGGTTTGCCCTGGCCCTAAATATTCGAAGGTATGGTTATGGCTTCTGGGAGGGTCAAAATACTCTGCAAATTATTTTTGGAACTCTAAAATTCGTAATAGTGGAAAATAGATCCGATGAGCCGAGGTAATTGGTCCCACTTCATGTGCATCGGGAGAGAGTCGATTGCTTCAAATTGCACGTTTCGGGAAACAGCGGGATCTGCACACATGAAAATGAAAGAATATGCCATAAAATTTGAGGGATTAGTGAGGCCTCATTTGTCCCACCGTGCTCTCACGCATCTCCATAAAATTGGAGATGAATGCGGAATGGTCAATTATTAGGCTAAATGAATGAATGCCGGTTGCTGAAAGCAAAAGTTGTGGGGAAGATTAAACATCATTGGATCCGTTCAATATTTTGCAATGAAGCCACGGTAAGTTTCAGATGGCATATTTTCAAAGGGTAGCTTTCGATACGTGAAGGTCTGTTTTTAACATTCAAGATGTCTTTAGAATTTTTTTTTTTTAATGGGGGGATTTTATTATATTTTCATGGGTGACTGGGACTCACCCAACCTTTACAATCCACTCATTCTTCAAGCATACTCAATATCCATATGCAGTATACTTAAAGATTAACTGAAGTTTCGTAAGTTTAATGATAAATGCAGGATAGACTAATCAGTAGCTTGCGCTGCGTGGTAAAAATCGCAAGTGCAATCAGAATGCATTCGCCTACAAAATATAAGCAGTTTGAGGCTTCAGTGACTGAGTGAGCGCACTGTCTAGCCCTCGAGTAGCGGCTCCAAAGGGTAACACACGCTCTTTATAGTTTAAAGTAAATGCACTCCTGAGGAAGGTTGGTGAAATTTTTTTGGTTTATGTCTCTCCATCGATGAGGTGATCACTACTAACATTAACTTTCACTTAGCGCTAATTTAAGCACTGTTAAAGGTTTTCATTGGCAGGTGATAATGTGAGCAGCCTTTGTATAAATGCCTGCTGAATGAAAGAAAGAGGCGATTTCAATTTATAGTCCCTGCTTTTGTTAATGGCTGCAAATTGATTGCTCCAATGCATATATTTCTCTTGCCCCCAAATAGGGCAAAAGGTTGCTAATAGTAGAGGGTGAGCACGCACCTGAGCCGATTACGTATTGAAGGGAACAACAGTGTGAGAACACAACAGTATAAACTCCTTTTAATGATCTGTTTGACGTCTTAAGTTGCCTTGGGGTAAGACATCGTTTTTTTTGAGTCGCGTAATAATCGGCCATTCCACTCATGGCAGACAAAGCAAAAAAGCGAAAACTTTTCAATGGAATCGCTTTGTGGGTGTTTGCAGATGCGTACATTCCTATGAAGTGATTCAGCCTTCTGCATTTTATGATGGCATTTTAAATTGCATCTAAGCTTATACTGAACGAGGTCTGACGAACATATCGAATTCATTTTACCTCAAACTTAGACGATCTAAAGCTTTGTAGAATAGTCGGCTGATAAAACTTGTGAAATATTTACATGATTACAGCCCCTGCTGGGGTAAAAGTTGCTTAAAGCGATTATACTTGTGTATAAGAAGGTTGAATGGGCGTCATCGAATCAACTTTTTTGTGAAATCTTTAAGTATAGTTTGTAAAAGTCTGTTAATGAACAAGTTAAATGCATTTGTACCTGATTTACGAACATACAACATAATTTTAAGAAAAATCTTCTGTGTTTAGTTCAAGATATAAGGAGGGCAATAAAGTGTTTTGCAATAAGATTGGCCTAGAAGTGGCAGAAAATTTAAATACTAATCAAAACTCTACGTCCAATACAGAATACCCAATTCCCGTGGAAGTTCGTTGCTCAAGGAATAGTACAATCGGCCAGTCTGGTATGTGCCAACATTAGTGAACCGTAAGTCAAGGAGGTTCTGGATGCAGATGGTGGCTTAACTAGCGACTGATGAGATACTGAATTTGTTTTGGGCATAGAAGTGCATCACCACATTTAATGTTTTCTCATCCGTCAAGTAAAGAGAATTTCGAGGGTAGTATGCGACAGCGCATAACACTCAGATTTTCATTTATGAGGCCCAGTCTTAACATTTAGCGCAAATTGCATTAGCATCTCATCCCAAGCATCGAGAACTAAAAGGCATTTACGGTGCAGGAGTGCAAAAGCAAGACAGCTGTTCCTCTTGCTTTAGTGATGAATGGAACCAATTGCATCACTTTCCTCTTTTTTCTGATCTCTTTGGCAAGTCTGATACATTCCAGTGAGTATGTGGACGCTCCAAAAAGATTGGACCTAACTTATCGCCTTGTCCTACCATGCATTTGACGCTAATTAAAATGTTTCTTAGATTTATACTTAATTGTAACATTTTGTAGCTCAAACCACAGGTGATGGTGAAATACTTCATTACCGTGTTGATGTTATGAGCACTTGGGGACATGGAAATTGTTGGAAGAACGCTGTCATAGATACCATCTTTGTGCATGATTTCTTTATTTATTGAGCTTACTTCTTAAATTCTCTTTATACTCATTCTACACGACGCTTGCTTTGTAAAAAAATATGCCAAAACGTATGATCTATCGTAGTGAGGCTGGGCATGCTTTCCTGGTCTTCGTAAGTTTGCATTGCTTTTGTTTTAACCCGCTGTTTTTTTATTAGCTTGATGACCCACTAAGTCGGTGCCACTCATTGTGCGTTATTTTAAGTTGTACAGTAGACATACATTCATCTGCGGACAACTGTCCATTGTTCTCATGACGGTGCGCGCATCGTATCAGTCCTTTTAAGATTTGGAAACAAGTACAAAAATAGTATTTGATGAGCACGCATTTTTTAATAATAGAGTAGGTTTAGGTGTTGATTTGTGTGCTGATGAGGTGAATTAGATAATGTGTCTGTCTCTGCCCTAGCTCAGAGTATCAGGCAGGCTTTGGTTACCCTTTGCAAACACTCGTGCAAACATGCGTTGCAAGTCGAGAGGCATACAAGTTGAGTTTTTGAACCGTATCAAGTCGTAAAATGTGTATTCTCTAATAAATATTCAGAACGTTGGTTTCTTTCGAGCTTTCTACTCAACTAAAGGGATAAAGCTTCAAAGGTTTATTCTTAGGACTCCGAATGCTCCAGATGGGGTCAAATGGGCGGATTTTCGAATGTAACTCGCACCACATTGCAA
>JADWOT020000007.1:5133524-5237524 GCA_036345935.2 Taenia hydatigena
ACTGCAAGTGATAAAGCAGGTGAGTCAGTGTGAAATTCGCTTACACATGGGTGGGTCGCCTCCTAAAAAATGGTCTTCTCGAAGTTTGTGCGGCCGCTGGGCGAGGCAAAGAGGGCGGAGAACATGCGAACAAATTTACGGCAATCTGACATCTCTAAAAGTGCTTGCAAATCACGACGTGTGGCGTATTGATTGCTCGATTGATGGGTCAACTTAAGTTATTGATCAGTCGATCATGAATAGACGACCTTGAGGAAGGGGAGATGGCGGCAATTACAAAGATGTGTTTACTTACACTTGTAAGCGCAAGGAACAATTGTTCGCGAACAGTGGACTTTTNCACAACTTTGCAGCGATGCGACATCTCGAAAAGTGCGAGTAAATCACGACGCGTGGCGTATTGATTGCTCGATTGATGAGTCAACTTGAATTGTTGATCGGTCGATCATGAATAGAAGATGACCTTGAGGAAGGAGAGATGGCGCCAATTACAAAGTTGTGTTTACTTACACTTGTAAGCGCAAGGAACAATTGTTCGCGAACAATGGACTTTCACCAGATGCTGTTGGAATAGAAGCCGGTAGGCTGATGCCTGCTACGAAGACGCAGCAAACGCTTGGGCGCTAATTGCTTTTCCTATATCCTTGTGTTTGTTTGCACATAAAGCCTTGAGTCTGCTCTTTTAAATGTGATTATCGGTCCTAGAAATCTTATATTTTCACGGCTCGGTTTGCCGCAATCGTAAAACTGCGCTGCTGTCCTTCCTGTTCATTCAAACCGTCCACCCACACTGATTCCGGCTCAGCAAGGGCGTGCATAAGCTGTCGCCAATGAAGAGATGGTCGGTGGTCTAGACTTGGTTCGTCTGCCTTCTCTTTAGCTTGCTGCTCTTGCTAACCCATCCGCATTGTTCTGTCGGCCAATGGACCGATAAGACTACATGCTGTGCAGCCTTTGTATATTGGTATATGGCTCCGATCCAGTAGGCCCCGGGCGCGCTGCTTAACATAACTTTGCTCGGATGGGTGGATGAATAAATAGGGCACTAATTAGAACAAATACACTTTTGATTTTAACTTTGAGGAGAAGCATAGCCTGTCTACTTTGTCAGAGGAAACATATAATAGAATAGAATGCTAAAAATATCAGCAGTAAATGCTTCTTAAATTTCATTTGGACGAATTGCGACAAGATACACTTTAAGCACCGCTTTGCAAATTTGGTGCAATGTTTGATAATAATGGGCCTGGGCTCGACTTTGGCTAATACAACGCCACTAACGCATGAAAGAAAGAAGAAGCAGCCATCTGAACCTGGGGATGCAATCGATGCAGAAGGGCGGATTTGTGAGTACACACGATATTAGCGGGAAACACATGCTGGTGGTCTGCGCAGGTAGGCCCAACTTCTTGCGTGCCTTTGCCTCAAAACTGCACTGTGCTTACGTTCTGCTTGACTGTCTCATCCTCCTTGTAGTCGGCTTGAAATGAATTTGATAAATCGTACAATAATTTTGCTAAACATTAGCTTAAGTAGTCCTTATGTCATCTTTACTGCGTTCATCAGCCTGTCAAGCTAGTGTCACACAATACTTTAACAAATTTGTCCTCCTCAAGCACGCAAAGATCCACAAATTTCCGTCGCTATCATCGCCAACACTACTTGCTGTGCAGCTGGTTCAAAAGCCACTTTATCGGATGGCACTTCACACCCTTACAAAAGCCTATGAACCCATCATAAATCTAACTTTGCTTACCGAAATGAAGTCAATTGAATAGCAAGAAATAATACTCTTAAAATGGACGAGCGGTTTAGCGAGCAAGATCTTTTCTACGCCTTTTACCGGGAAGGGTACCCCGTTTTGTTAGGGTAAGTGTACAAAATCAAAGCCCCAATGCCACAGAAGGTTGAGCAGAAGTGGCGGGGTGATTCCACACAGACTTGGCCCCACTACTCATGACCGGTGGGCGGAAGTGAATGCGCTGGCAGTTCAATTTAGAGTAAAGCAGCACACAACGCACCAATCGCTTATCGAGCCGCAAAAGCAATGGCACCATAAGAAGCAGCGTTGCAGTCTCTACACCTGTAACTCCATGTCCTGTGGTGACTGCCTTCTACCACAAGATTGACCATATCGCAACGATGAATGAAGACGAACATTTTATAGCACAAATAGTACCCAGTTGAGGTGTTGCAGCTAACTTCGTCAACTATCAGACCCTTCAAAGTTACTTTAAAATGAGTGAATATCTTTCCAGTACGAATCCTTCTTTGGATTATTCCAGTCAAATAAACCAAGTAGACGAAGAAATACAAGCAAAATATCAAAAATTTAGCACTGCCTCCGTGGCCCTAACACTAACCTAGGTCTACCATCGATTATCAGCAAACTTTGTTTGCGATTAATTCAATTATCAGTTGATGAGGAAGAACTGCTTGGGCAAGAGTTGGTTGCAAGAATGTATAGCGGAAATAGCCGCTTAAATAAAAACCTTCATGTAGTGAAAATACGCACTTTTGAGATCGAATTTCCCCTCAGCAAAAAGAGGTGATACAAGTGCAGATGTTAAGGCAAATGGCTGTCATAAAAAAAACAGCGCGCGATTGTTGCATTTGCGCCCGAAGTAGTTGTTTCTTTCATATACAGTTCTAGGGCTCCTGCTTAAATTAATTTCCACAAAGCGTTGGTCGATATTTCATGCTATGACATTTTTCACCAGTTGTAGGTGATTATTGCGTTGCCGAAGTAACGGTAATATGATCTGCTTTTGGAGCTGCTGCAAATGGTAAATGCCGGTTTGCATTTTCTAGTGGATAATTAATACGAGACTTTGCTTATAAGCTCAAGCGTTTTCGAAGTTGCTTTTTTGATTCATTTTTGAGTAAATCAATAAATTAACGCTAATGGTGAAAATGGACCGACTTAGGTCAGTTTTTGACGCATGAGGTGGATAAGCTTTGCGGGTAAATGCTAACAGGCTAATAGTTGCGTACCCGTTTTATTCGCACTTTGAAACAGCAAGTATGTTTTATTCCAGTGAAATCGCTGTGCTTACTAAAATGCATAAGTGCTGTACATGCTTGTTAAAACACACCTTTAGGGCGAGGAGCGACAGAAAATGCAAACCTTATGCTGAATGGAGTACCATCGGTTTCCGAAGAGGATGCGTACCAAGTTAATAATCATTATGCCATTAAATGTTTCGTAGTCCCGCTCGTTGACACGTTAGATTGGCAGAATATACCAGAGTGGATTTCTCCAATTAGTGCCATATAGTGTCAGTTCTGCGCATGGGCATTAATTTGAGTACCTCATGGCCACTGGCGTCACACAATTCATCCATTACCTTTTACTTTACGTCTTCAAATGGCTGCTTTCACGAATTCCAAAATGCGACTATTTTCGCCTTCACTTATAATAAAAAGTAGGTAAATGAAGGGACATTTGCTTCGCAAAAGAGCGTCTGTTTCGTCAAAACGAAGTTAATACCTTCTGGCAGTCCTGTCATTGTTTGTGGCAACAACGCTGCAGTTTCCTCAAAATCTGCAAATGGTGGGTCTCTAGGCGGTGGCTAAGGAAAAAAATTCAGATTCTTAAATGCTTATGCGACTGCAGTGATTATGAAAACCAACTACGAAACACCCCTAAACATTCGCCTATTATTTGCAATCTTGTACTCATATTACTTAGTTCCGCTCAGTAGCAAGTATTTTGTGAATGAAATTAATGAGGCTGGGGAAGGAAAGGACTTCACTGGCACTTTTGAATTTGTCATCGGTTTGCCTTCTCACGTGGCATTTATGGTAGTCACTTGATTGCTTAATGGTTTATTGACTTAAATCCTAACAAATATGAAGCCAATTGCAACGGTCACTGCATGGAACAAAGCATGGCTGTCCTATTACCACCGAATGACTGAAAAAGTCTAGTGGAACCAGCACATGAAAGACGGAATGATAAATTGCGAAGCAATCGCCGTCGAACTAGACACATGCCTCAGGGGTTGGATCTGGCCTTCTCTTTTACATAAAACTGTTAAGGCAGACGAACACACACGTCCGAAGACTAAGGTAGAATAAGCAGCAGCAGTAGATGCACAGAGTTTTCGTCTCCGCTCTCATGACCAGTGAAAGGGGATAGATGAGCTCGCCATGCTCCGGCTCAATAAACCCCACGCACAAATTTGTGTCTGCATTACAAGCATGATAATGAAATATTAAACAACAATTGCATGACCACATTTTCTGCCCAACAATCAACCACCGAAATCACTACCTGTCAGAAAGCAACTAATGCATCTATCCCACACCGTGTGCACATGACGACCCCAACCACTGTTCGCAACCCGAGAATGCGCTTATAGCAATTGCTTCGTGTGCATTTGAAAACAAGAAGCAACTGAATCATTTTTCGAGCAACCGCGTGGAGGCTTGACAATTATCTCACAATCTCAGATTCCCTAAAAGCCAGAAAATTGCAGTCAAATACAGCTGCCACAGAATCTAAACCACAAAAACGTTTTATTCATCTGAATTCGATCGACTTCAGCAGTCAACAATCCCTCGCACAACATCCAACTTACCAGTTTTGTCGTCCACAGAGTCCAACAGCAAGACCCAAAAATGCACGCGGGTCGACATCAGTAGCGTCCAACCTGATTTCAACTTGAGTGCTGCTACTTATTCCGCAAAACACTACTGATACAGCTTAGCAAACAGCACTCGAAATGCTAATCTTTCCAAAAACTGCGGAATAAGTTACCGTGGACCATAACTTCTGACATTTCACAAGACCATTTAAAAGTGGCAACAGTTAGCAGCACTTGCACTTTAAATAGGGGCCAATCTGGCGTCACCCAACGACCCACCTTGTTTGTAAGGACGAGTGACGCACCTCAACTGTTACTATTGCGTTGTCCTTAGGTGGCATACACTAGTTGTTATGTTACTTATGTAAGCTGCATCCTGGTCTGCGATCTCAAGTACCTTGAGAACTGTGCCATGTTGCAAAGTTCCGCGAATTAGGGTAGAACTAACTCGGAGCATGATAGAAAATGGCACAAGGGGGAGACTTGTCAAACACAACTCCTCGGTAAAACTTTTAGGCGCAAAGTAATGGTCAGGAATGTAAGATTCCATAATAAAAGTGAGCTGGTTTGATTTTACATCGCAAAAGTCTTTTAAAGGCTGCAATCCATCCTACCTTGTTTTATTCTGCTGCATTTTTGCAGCAGTTAAATTGCAAAGCAGTTTCCGGATCGGTGGCAATAGTAGCAGCTAATAGCGGAGTAATGCAATTTGTATTCACGAAGCAAACCAAAGGAGTGCAAAATCAGCAAGAGCAACTTTAAAACACGAATTACCTACTGTGCTTTTTGGTTTGCTTTCTAATGCATTCGGTCTGAGAAAGTAAAGGATTCATTTGCATTTGTCAGTTAGGCAACCAACATAGCCAATAAAATTTGTCCATCTTTGTAATTACTAATAACTTCCTATCCAGCTACATTTCGGTGAACATGACAATAGTAATAATATCGCAAAACGTATGCTTTAAGGTATAAAAGAGCAGATTTTACTATGATGCAATTTTGTTGAGATGAAGGATGCCTATTGTGACTGGATGCGATAAAATACACAGCATCCTTACATTTCTAACCTAAATGAATATGTCAAAGGAGGATGGATTTTGCCATAAAAAGTT
Organism: Taenia hydatigena; assembly: GCA_036345935.2. Taxonomy (NCBI): domain Eukaryota; kingdom Metazoa; phylum Platyhelminthes; class Cestoda; order Cyclophyllidea; family Taeniidae; genus Taenia; species Taenia hydatigena. Next base: position 5,139,226 of record JADWOT020000007.1, read on the forward strand.
TGTCGCCTCATAAGCAGTGTCGATTAGAAGATGAGGGCATTATGACTCAGCTTATCGCAGTGCTTGTCCAGGCGCCACGCATGTTAGGACCACTTGTTAGTTTCTTGTCAGATGTGGATCAATAGAGGGTTGGAACAGTGCCCATCATTGCCTCACTTCTGCTGCTGTCCTGCAAATTTCGATTCCCATGTCAGGCATTAAGTTGAATTCGTCCCAACGCCTTCGTGTCACACCATGATTTCTTTTTGGTTGTGGAGTCTGCACAAATGTTTGACATGACCGAGTGTCAGTTGATGTGGCAGGTGGCTGCATGCTTTGGTTTTTGCACAATTGGAAATGGTCGCTCACAAGGGTCCATTTGTAATGAAATGTTAGTCCCCACGCCGTAATGTCACGTAAGCAGTGCGTTAAATCTTTGCTACTACTTGCAATCTGCTGATCCTAACTTCTCAAGTTTTACCTGGAAAGGGCTAGCGAGCATCTCGTGTAAATGCTATCTAGTCAGAGGCTGCGATGACGCAGTCATCATGCGTATATAAGGGATACTTCCCTCAAATGCCATCATCGATTCTGATAATTGTTCTACTGTATATAAACTGATGTTCAATTAGAACTTCCGTGCTGTCAGCTTGGCTTTTTTGCAGAAGGTAAACAACATTTAACTAAGAAAGTGGAACATGGCACAGTACCACTTGCGCTATCTGTCCTCTCACCAAACTACACACCATTGCAATTATGATCTGTTATCTGTGGCAGCGTTGTGCAGCCATTGATGGTGTGAAACACTAATGGGTGACTTAATCCAAGTTGTCGGCCACATGGAATTTCCAAAAATGAAATGGTACGCCTAGTCATAGACATGTGGTTTGGAGCAGCTGATTAAAGTTTCTCTTTAAGTTAGCTATTGCGCATTGCGTTTTAACATGCACAGTGCCATCGGTAGTACTGGAAGGCAGTCAACTCCAGGCAATCACATCAGCATTTATTAATCTATTGCCAATGCTCATAATTTGTCGGTTCACGTCCATCAGAGTAGCATTGTAGAAGCAAACGCTTACTTCAGTGCAAACATAAATTCATAGTTTTAAAATAAACTAAAAAAGGCGTGCAAGAATTCGCTTATGCTCCGAAGACTTAAAATGAACTGAATCATGAGGATGGATGCCTAGGTGTTTATCTACAGTGGCTTTAAAGCTACAACATTTCTATTTAATGCGATTTAACATTGTTTTAGCTTCTGTTGATAATGCGGATGTAGAGAGGCAAACATGGTTTCGGATAGGCAGGAAATTCATACGTTTGCACCATCTGCCCTTGCGAATCAGCCAATAGGTCACGAGACTTTAGTCTCGAAGTTGTGGATCCGAGTCTCATGTTGGGTGTCCTAAAATCATCCAAAATGCCTTAAATGCAAAGGTGTATTAGGATGGTGGGTGTGGCTCGGATTGCGGTTGTTCTCACTGTCTTGTCACACCTGTGCTATTGCCGCATGATGGAGCCTTCATGAGCAGTGTAGTTCCCCGTTTCGCCCCGTAACTGTCGCCAAATAGGCGGGTGAGCATGGTAGTCAAGGAACAACGTTATCGATTAAGGCTTCCAAGTACCCGGCCCTTAAATAATTTATTTTGTTTGATAAGGTGGAGCATTAGGTAGGTGAAATGCGAAGAGAAATTCAAATGTGTTGTAGAATAAAGAACAGGTGCTAAAAAACTATGGAAGGTTAAATTGAATTGCAAAATATCGGTGCGGTGAAGCAGTGAAATCAAGTTCCACGAGCCCAAATCCTGATTCTTGTATTGGTAAGGTTTTCTCTCTTGGCACGATTCACATCCGCCCCGCAAATTTTCAATTTATTCATATTGAGTGGGTGCGTGCTTGCATTCACAAGATTGTTGATAGCAAAGAGAGAAAAGTTTTGGCCTATATGGTAGCTTAGATAAAGAGAAGTAGAATAATAGACTAAGCTTGCTGCTTTGATCTATGTTCAATGTTTCATGCTAATATTAAAAAATGCGGCTTTTAAAGAAAGTCAACTCCACCAACGTTGCAATAAAAAGAGCTTGCAACTCTTGTCGCTGATTAAGAAAAGGCGAAGGGAAAGCGTCGAAAAAATTGTAATGGCATTTGCAGAGAAGGCATAATTTAACATTAATTGGCAGGTAAACTGATGAATAGCTGCACTGGTATTCGAGACATGCGCTCAATTTGGCATTCATGCCGAAATAATTTTGCAATTTCACTCTGACTTTCAGTGCCAGAGAATGTCAAACTAAGCCAGATATGACGTTGGAGGCACATTTTATGTGTGTGCATTTATTCCCTTGGACTAAGCGATAATTCTTACACAGAAATCAAGAGGATTTGGCCTGTGCAGCAGCTGTAGGGGAGAGAAGTGGAAGGAGAGACTGGAATCACTGCACTGATTTCCTGTCCCGCGTGTCAAGTTGGCACTTTTGGGACTTGGCTATTTAAGACAGCCAATCCTACCAATGCTGCGGTACAGAGGGCTTGCAAAACCGTATTGGCAATTGTAGCTTTTGCCTTCTCAGACTAAATGCGATCGAAGGTGAACCAAAAGACACAATGGGTGGTTTGCGTTTTAAAGATGCCCTTGTACAATTTGCACTCATTTGGTTTCCATCATGAATACGAATCGCTATCCATCGTCAGTGGCTACTATTAGCACAAGCATAAGAGCTGCTTAATATGTATAAGTAGCGGTAACGCGTTGAATGGAATAAGGCAGCAGGATCCGCAGCCCTCAAAATACCTTTGTGATGCAAAATCAATCCATCCCAATTCCATCAGGAGATACCTACACTCTTGGGCATTAGTTGCACCTAAATGTTGCCTTCAAGTGTTATGCTTAGCATTCCTCTGCATATGCCAAACCCTATAATGTTATGAATTAGTTTTACCCTATCTTACCGAATTTTTGCTACGTCTGTGCATAAGGGTTTAGAATATCTTTGAAGAACTTATCCATGATGAAAAGCAGTTTTCTGGAAAAAATGCTAAACGAGGACTCAATCTAGAAAACGCATTGGATTGGACTCCACAAGCAATATGACAATGCTGATTGGTAATGGAGAAAAGGTGGAGGTAGACACCAGAAAGCAAAACAAATTATTTTTACTTCTTCGATTTTCATTGCAACGACTTTCACACGCTCACATATCTACCTTTCTCTTGCAAATTACGTGTAGATTCAGGCAATACTTTGCAGACTTTGATAAATTTGATCTAATTCTCAGCCTCTTGCTAAATTTATTAAAGTTTAGCCGGCCCAAAATTGCACAAAGTGGTCTATCTCTCCTTATCTGAAAATGACAAAGCAAACAATCACAGTCTCAACCTTTGTACAACCAGCTCAATTTTCCAATGCCTCGTCTACGTGTTCTGCGACAAATTTACAAATACAATCTCGTCTCGCACCACTCTGCCAATTTAAACAGCTAATTTCATGATTTTTCGATGACACAACTTGTCTGGAGGACCAAAAACGTCTACCACGTGCAAATATTGCACTCACAAGCACTATCATTGGTTAGCGCAACAGCATTAAATGTTAGCTTTGAAACACACAAGGGTGATTCACACTGAGGCCAACTTTAACACGCTCTGGGGCGTTTCCCTTCATCCCTTGTAAATGTAGGACATTTACTCTAGATAGCAGCTTTGTGTGGATCATTGTGTCTCCGTGAGGCGGCGCCAAAGTTCACATAGGATTAAATAACTCTATTATAATTTCCGTGCTTCACGATGCGCATTGCAAACCAAGGGAATAAGTAAAGCATAATCAAACACTACAGTCCTAATCCTTGCGTTTCACAATGCACGTTGCAAGCCAAGATTATAGGTATTACAACATTAAACAACAGGGAAGGAGAGCGATTGGAAGTTTTTAAGCATATAGGGGGAACGAATGGTTTAAATGAAGAGTGTGGCACAGTACCCTGTGTCCTTGAGGCCGCAGATCAAGGTGGAGCTTACGTAAGCTGCAAAATCAAATATTTCTTTCTAGTGGTTGCTAAATGCAATAAATGTAAATCAATGATAAATGTAATAAATGCAGTAGATACTAACAATAAATGTAATGTAATAGATGTAAAAAGTGTAACAATGGAACTCCTTCCTTTTTATGAAAAAAAGCAATGCTTTTACAATATTTATATTTAGGCGTAAAGTTTGATGTGAGATAAGTTTATATGTGCACGTGCTTGCGTGCGAAAGGGAAAGCAACAAATCGTAGGACATTTGTGAACCAAAAAGTAAGTGAGGAAATGGTCTCGACTTGAGACTGCACAAATGACGCCTACGCATTAACCCAGACTATAAATGTAAGCAGAGGCCCTAAGGCACTGTATAGAACACGGGACCATTATGCAGACTTTCAAAGCCTTTTACGTGCTGACACTTACCCTTTGTATGTTTGCCTGTAGAGGCGCCACTTACAGAAAAATGATGATGGAAGTAAAGGTTTTAGGAGCGATGGTAGATGGAACACTGCTTTTACAAGAGTTGACGGCACCCAATGCAACGGATGGACACCACACTGCTGCTGCTACCACAGCATCAACTCAGGCCCTAAGAACGCCAAACACAATGGAACCCATGTCCTCCTCTACCAATACAACGGTATTAACACAGGCCCAACTGACTCCAAGTGCATCGGAGCCAACTTCGCTGACTACCAATGTCACAAATGCTCCGGCAACGACCGACAAATCCCAAACATCGGCATCATCTGATGAGCTGCCAACATCAACACAGGTTTCGGCGACAACGAACGCCAACACTGCAGTATTAAAGCAAACTTTACTAATGCAAGGTGCAACGGAACCGACCTCAGCATCCACCAATAGCACAGCTTCGCCACAGGTTACTCTGGCGCCCAATACAACGCAATCATTAAAATTGTCAAGCGATGATGCAATTAAAACACAGACCCCAGTGACACTCCTTGCAACTCAACCACCGATAGCAACTGCCAACCTTCCAGCATCAACACAGGCGTTGGATGCGATTGCTGAAACGCATCCACAGGAACTGTCAACCAACGTTGCAGTTCAAACGCAGGCTTCAGTAACATTCCACGCAACGCAACCGTGAGCCACATCTGCCGGCATTTCAGCATCAACACAGACGCTGGTGATAAACAATGCACCGCCCACCAATGCCAAACCTTCATCGCAGACTCCGATGATGCTTACCTCTATAGATCCCCTACAACATCCCTGAAATAATCTTTCCTCTCCGTTTTATTGCTGCATCCATCTCTGTCGTCCCTTTTCTATTAGGATAGCAGTCTGTTATTACTGTACACCTTAAATATTTCGGGTCTGTCAATGGCATTGCTAAAATTTAGTCCAGCACATTCACTTTAAATTCTGGTGTTACTGTCTCACCATTCCATAAAAGTCTCTTTACGCTTGTTTTCTCACTGTAATATTTTCCAAACTCGCGTTGCTTCAGGCTTCGACATTTGTATTGCGCGTTGATTGCCGAATGGATACCTTGACATTCCGTATCAGCAAATAATGCGAGTGCGTTTTCGTGCATATCCTTAACGACACAATCGTCATAGTGAAGTTCTGTTAATCCATTCCAATAAAGAAACAGCCAATGCTATGACCTTTATGCATCAAAGAGGCTATTGGCATTGGTTGAATCTCATTTTCCTCAACGCAACGATTAGAGCGCACAAATTGAGGGAGGTATATCTGAATAGTTCGTAACTTAAGTAAAACAGCATCCTCCAATTCTGTCTTATCTGCATAGGCCACGTAACGAAAAACATAATCAACGCCTATTTTGGCACATAAACCGCAATGATTGCCAGATGATATTCAATGGACACATTTCGGTGGTTGTGCTAGTATTGAATTGCGCTGCGTTGCTTGCGGTAAATGCAAAAAGCGGTAATGGAGGCATCCTCCATTACATTCCCAAGCAATAAAATGACTTGCAGGCTATGAAAGTCAATCAATAGTGACTCACAAAAGGAATGCGTATCGAAACTCGTAAGAGACCCGCATCGAGCCAAAAGCTGAATGGTGTTCAATTGGTTATGAATAGCGTGGCCCTCATTGAACAGATGAATCATGGTGGCTAGAAACATAGGCAAACTTTATTTTGTGCGCGTATTAATGCCACCCATTGTAGCACACCCAGTCACAGTAGGCAGCCTTCACATCACTGACGTCAAATCACGTAAGAACAGTACTTTAATATTCAAAGCATCCGTTTTAAGCCATTATCACTACGCTATTGCTGTTATATTCATTAGAATGAATTTGAAGTCGGAATCGTTGGCAGCCAAAAATGACGAGTGAGTTGTGGTGGCTGCTAGATGCCTTTACTGAAAATTTGGTCCCATATTATCGACGTACTTGCTAATAACAAATGCATTTACGACTCTTGCCTATTTAGACACCCGCGGTTCTCACTGCCACTCAAAATTACCAACCAACGGTAGAGCAAATATCTCAGCGACCGATGAGCGACTAAATTACGTGCACATGGAACGACATCCACTTCCTACTTCGCCCATGTAATGAGCACTTGAAATAGCTCCCGAATCGATTGATAGAGAATGGATGAGTGCAGATGGTTAGATGGAATCTTTTCGGCTGCGCGTCGGATGATAAGCAGACGACATCGAGGACAAATATAGGCTGGAAAGGGTGAATAGGCGCACAGAGAACGGAGACGAACGATGATTTGGATCGCCTCGTACTCCAAAGGAGCCAACACTTTTCTCGTAGCGGCAAACGGATAACCCATTTTTCTCATGTTAGGACACGTACTGTTCCTCCTTTGCTACATCATTTATTCTTGTAAGTGCGACCATGTTGTGATGAGCCGCCACTGGTTCGCTAAAATGGCCTCACGCAGCATGTGGTTGCGTGCATGATCTGCAGGCATAAGAGCGTATTTGGAAAGGTGTAGGTGGAACTATCTGCGGTTATTGTGGCTCTACTATTCAGAACAGCTGGGAGCACAGGCCTCGGTAACAACCAATGCAACGTAACCTCCTGCACCGCCTACCAATGCCATGTCCTCACCAGAGGCTCTAGTGATGCCTTCATTAATTAATTAACATCGTAATTTTTTCCACTTTTATTGTTTCTCCTTTTTCTAGTGTAGTTTTGCTATTAGTTTAGCAGCCCGTTATTATCTTGTCCCTTAAATACATTGGCTCTTTAGAAAAATTATTAAAAACAATCTAGCAACTTCACTTCAAATTCTGATGCTACTGTTTCACTAATCTTTAAAGTCTATTTAATCTCGCTTACTTACTGTAAATTTCCGGAATTACGCTAATCTACAGCTTTGACATTTGTTTTGCGCGACAATTGCCAGATGGGTACCCTGAGACTTCATATCAACAAACAATGCGAGTGCGTTTTCGTGCATGCCCTTAAAGATAAAATCATCATAGGAGTGTTTCATTGGTTGATTCCTGTGAATAAACAACCAGCGCTATGGCTTTTATACATCAAAGAGTCTAGCGACACCGATTACGTCTCGGTTTTCACCACGTGAAAACCAGAACGCGTCGATTAGTTGAGGTGTAATGTAATAATCCGTAGCTCTATAGGCAACATCATCCACCGATTTTGTTTTATTTGCATAGGCCACAGACTGAAGCTCTTACCTAACGTCTGGTTTGGTACATAATTCCTAACTGTCGAAAACGTATTTTGATGAGCACAATCTGTTGGAGGTGCTAGCATTTAATTGCGTCGTGTGGCTTGCGTTTAAAGCATGTGACCATTTGCATTTTAATAGTAAAAGTGGAAATCACAGTACCATTTATTACATATGCCAAGCACTGAAGGGAACTGTTTGTATTCCTAACTTATGTGAGCCTCATCCTGGTCCGCAACCTCCAACACCCCGAGAACTGTGCCACACTAGCCATTCGAATTACTTGTTTTGCCAACCACCTTCTGAGATTGTTAACTATGCTTTGCTTACAGTTGTTTACGCATCACAATGGAGTCATTTAAGCCTTTGTGAGCCTTGTTGTCACCTACGGAGACGGATTGACCCACAAAGAGCTGCTATTTAGAATTGATGCCCTACATTTACAATGGATGAAAGGAAACGCCCTAGGGCGTGTTGAAGTTAGCCTCAGTGTGAACCACTTTTATGCGTTTCAGACCGAACACTTTAAGCTGTTAGGCAAACCAATGTTAGTGCTTGCGAGTGAAATAATTGCACATGATAGGAGCTTTCGGTTCTCCAGACAAGTCGTGTCATCGAGAAGTCATGAAATCAGCTGCTTAAATTGGCTGAGTAGCACGAAGTTATTTAGCTTACAATGTCGGAGAATTTTCCTTTGATTTATATGAGCAAAATGGCTAGCGACATAGTCTGTGAAAGAGTGCATCCTTAGAATCTAACATGCGCTTTAGAAGCACAAATTTAGGTCATGATGGCAGGACGAGCTGGTGATGCCGCAGAGGGACGCGTGATGATGTTTTGCGTTTTCCAGCAATTTCATTCCGAATGACTCTCTTTCGTGACTAAGTGCCTGGGTTGACATTATCGCATTTCCAATGACTTGACAACAAGGCTATTCCTTCCTCCCACCCAACTTTTGCAGTCAATATACGGCCTTGTCCTCTCTCTACCACTCGCTTTCCATTTTTCCGCACAGCATATGACGGTGGAGAAAGACAAGTGCTGGTTGGCATAGCTGTAAAATGAATTTAAAAAGCGTTTTTTCGAATCAACCTAGAGAAGAAGAAAGAATTACAATTAATGCAGCAGAGAACAAGGGGTCAAATCACACTTTGCAAGCAAATCCTTGCTCTTTCAACCGAACACAGAGCAGTGTGCGATTTCGGCTATCAGTGGTTCTGAGTTAGACGAAGTACAAAGTATAGATCCTGCCGTAAATCTAGCAATAAGCGTTAAAATTTAACCTAGACAAAGAAGGCGAGTTAGTAATCAAAGGGTATAGTGTATGCGCGTTGCTGATATACTGCTGATTTAATGTCAATCCCAACGTCTGTTCTTTTACTGATACCACATTACCAGTGACACGCAGCATTTAACCATTTCCAGTACGCGATCCCTTTATACTTAACTACTCTGTGATTCAATGAGCACGAAACACATTTTAAAGTGTGTAGGTTTCATTTCGAGCACACAAGCAGATATAAATTGGCGTTGTCGGTGGCTTCAAATAGAGGCTTCCAACAACTACGTTGCTGAGAATTGGCACAAATTCAAGTCCGTCATCATGCTAATCTCTAGATATAACGTTATCGACAATGAAGTTGCAGGATAGCGCTTTGAGTAAGGCATGTGCAATGAAAATCAACGTGAGCCGAATGCTAGTCAGAGCATGTTTGTGCCTTTTTTTCTTATTTCAACCTCTCTACTGATTTATCAGAGTGGTATACATAATCTAGCACTTACCAAATTGGAATACGTAGTGGTGAGTCCAGTTCGAGACAACCCTTGGAAGACCATATGACAAAATTTGGCTTCACACTTTGAGGTGTGGAGTTAGAGATAATGGGATTTTGGAAGTAAGTGTCACATCACCAAGCATCATCAACATTGTTCTCAGTTGTTTTCCTTTTCCATCCCTCCCTGCATAATCTATCCCATGCTAACAACATTCCCTTCTAAAAAGAAGGAGCAGTCCACTAAGTTATTTTGCCCTATGATTGCAGCATGACATAACGGAGGATAATTTTCATAATAGATGCCACTTGCAACGAAAACGCTTGCTCAGAACATGGACTCTTATCGGCGAAAAGTGGTTGTCATTACGCAAAAGGAGAAACCAGCCCACTGACATTCTATATGGGAGAAACTTGCCACAACAAGAAAATTTTGCTGGTTGACAAATGTAATGGATTGTGTGGAAGACGCTTTTACAAACAGAATCCCAGCTTTTAAGATAATGGCTCTCACCCTACCTGTCTGACCGGAAGACTTTGCTGTTGGCGTTGCCATCATCAATTATCGGTTTGCGCGAATATCCACCTTTCCCTCTTATGTAAAATACCCCGAAAGCAGATGGAACAAGAGAGCAAGGTAGCGCTTTAAGTAGTTTAAGAAAACCACCCAAAGGCGCTCAGCTGTGGTGACTTTGGTAAAGCAACTTCCTTATTGATAGCATACAGAAAAGGAGACATGCCCACGCATTTACCCTCCTTCATGTGCTCGACGTGTATTAGCCTCATTTGTCCATGAAGAAGAACGTTGCGAGGCGCATACGGCTGTACTTCTTGCACTGCAAACGTCACCGTGCTAGTTATTGCTTTTAAATATCGAGGTGGAATGCCATTGCCACTCAGCTGATGCTTAGTAGTCGCTGTGTCGGGTTACGACAGTGGTCAAGTACAAGGCTGGAAAAGAGGCATCTAATTTACACTAGTTGTGAACCGATAGTCAAAAAAAGGACATTTGTCAATTAAAAATATCCAGGTAATGATTGAAGATGTGGGTTTAGGGGAGTAGAGATGCCATCTTGCCCGCTTACATTCTGCATGATTACCCCGTCGTAGTTGATGGCAAGTGCAATTAGGGGTCCCAACTGCAAACAATCTAGTAAATTAATTTGTAGCACATTTAATTAGCTAACACTGCAAATATTTCGATGCTCTTCATTTCGACGTAAAATGCCCAGTTGCTTTCAAAGCTGCCCCACCCTGAAAGTGCCATAAATTGGCACACCAGGTGTGCGCGTACCTTTGACATCAAGCACAGCAAATGTGTCAGAACCTTTCACCTTTGAGAGCAGAATTTAATAGCTTCTCATAGAGATTGACAGGGTGATAGCAGGAAATACACTTAATCAGTAGTGTTCGCCCTTCGAAGGGGAGGAGAAGGCAGAGTGGGTTTGCTTGCAGAATACGAACCTTTGCCAAGTCCTATCTAAATGGATGCTAGAGAGGTGATGCTTGCTGAATAAATGCAGCTTACGCTTAGGCGCTAATTAATGTTCCTTCATTTATGTGTGTAAATCCTTGAAGCCTTGCTTGTTAAAATACATTTTCGGTACTAGAAGTCTGCGCATTTTGTGGATACTCTTTGCCGCAATCTTAGAGACTTTGCTGCTGATTTTGCTGTTGCCTGTCCTTTTCATGTTTTCTTTTCCCCACCATCCACCTCCGTTATTAACCCCTACTCGAGGGCATGTTTATGCCATCGCCGGCTAAGTGAGTTGCCCATGCCCTTTCCAGCAGACGCCTCGTTGCTGACTCATCCGCTTCGAGCGGTTAGTCGATCAACGGATCAATGCAATCGATAAGACCACCTGCTGTATTTTCGTTGCTCAGTGTTTGCCCAGTCGGTCAGTTCGTTCACTGACCTACTCAACCCACGGCAAGTTGAGCTGCAAACACTCCCACAAACGGATGAGTGGAAAATCATTTTAGCATTCGCTCAAGACTATGGTGCGTAGGGTCGTCAATTGCTGTAAAAATGCGTCACTAACGCATGGTTTAAGTTCAATATTATAATGTCTTGGTCAAACAGTGTTTTTTTAACTCGTCAATGACATTTGGTTGCAAAACATTTTGTCTACCATATTGTGTATGAGAGCAAGCTATTTAAATAACCAGTGCTATTATTAATAGGTTTGCTTCTCACGCGATCCTATCATGTTTGCCCAGCAAGTAGCTGCTAGGTTTAAAGACAATCAGTCCACATTTTAAATGAGTTTAACTAAGAAGGACATCATCGAAAATTATGGCATAATTTACGCGAGGCAAATCTATCATTTGTTTTGCTATACTTGCCGAAGATATCGTATATGGAAGGTAGCACACTGGCAATTCAGAACCACAGTATTTCACAAACATTTCACTAAAAGAACAGGGCGCGACAGTGATCACCAGAGTAAAATGTAGCGGTCCATATCCAATTACTTTAAAAGCATTTTTCAAGTAGCAGGCTAGTGGATTCGTCAGTCCAACGCAAGCCAGCCTAAGTTAAGATAGCCACCTTTTGGCGATATCATCAAGAGTGTTTTTAGCCCTGCAGCTGGAGACATCCTTCTGCAAAGCACATATATTCAAACTCCACCAGCGCACCTTGCAAAGCGTTGCTGTAAACCTAGCAGAGCACATGGGCAAAAGGACCGCATGAAAGTTGGGCTGTTTTGTAGAAATTGATTTCTCAATCAGTCATCATTTAAGCATCATCCTAGCCATCTATCTGCTTCACTTAGTCCAATTCCTCCACATGTCCATCTTTATCCGCATTCAGCGGAAACGAGAAGTGCCTATAAGCTCAAAAGTTGATCAGCCCAAATAACAGCACTGGAAAGAGCTATTGATTAAAAACATCCAACCAAAGTACATTAGCATTGTCACATGTGCATGCAGAATGATGTGAGGAAATAGCTTGGGGTGAAATAGCACCGAAACAAGTGATACCTGGTCCTGCAAAACCTTAAAAGGAAATGATGCCGAAAGTCTACACCAGTCGGAAGTGAGAGCAACCACGCGGCACGTGCAACTAATTGATTTACACGCGTCAGATTCAAAGAAGTCAGTCACACAGCCAACATCCAGACATGCTCTGCTGCGAGTTGTTTCGTCTGCTTTCATTGATCTTACTCACGGTATCGTTCCCTCCATTCAGTTCTCCATCATTACATCCGTCCTAATTAATTTCCTTTTTGCCTCAGGTCTTCTTTTCATCTCTTACTTCTACCGCCTTCAACTCCATCTGCTCGTCAGTCCCAACCTCCCGCCCCACCGTTTTCAAGACGCTAAAGGACCACATCGTCTGGAAATCGTAAAAGTTAGAGGTAAATTGTAATACCATACCATTTCCTTCCATTTTACCATATTCTAATCCCACCCTCCTGCTTCAGTTGCATGCGTCATTGTAAGAGCATTACATCTGCCATCCAGTGTATCTCACTTAGAAAGAGAATGCTTTGCTTAGAGTCCCCGGATGGCCGTGAAAAATTCATGCTCTTTCCTCCGAGTCAAATCCTTTTTATTTAACTCAGTTAAACGGCTTGATGAAATAATAAATGTATCAGTTTGATGGAATGATTAGAGAAAGGGAAAAAAATGAAGAACACTGCACCGCAGCACTGTGCAGGGTTATCCTACAGTGTTGACCTCCATTCCTTAAGCTCTACTTCCCCACTCTGCTTTTTCTGCGGTTCCTTATCCCTGCGCCTGTATCTCAACCATTCCTGTATCTGTTTGAGCTGAAAATGCATGCTCCTTTACTTCCATAGAAGAAATGCATGCACTGCTGGTATTGCTAAATAATCACATGCAAGGATTGCGAATGCGCATTAGGCGCGTCTGTTTGTTAGCTCCATAGAAATCTTTAGTAGCATTTAGCCAATCCTTCAATTAACTTCACGATTACACTGCGCTCACTGTGCTACGCTAGCTTTTAATGGCTCTTACGTGCGTTTGTAACCGCTAAATAAATGGGGCAGCAGCAGACCCACTGGAGTGCAGCGGCTTGTTCCACATCCATGCCCCACTGTAAAAGACCACAACACAGTACTCAGGACTATGCCTGACTTTATCAGACTAGAATCCACTGGAGTATCACAGAATAGATTAGCCACCTAAGCCAGATTATGGCAGGCCTGGATAAATTTGGATAGATGCTGATTGACGGGGCTATCTGATCAACTGTGCATGTCTCATCCTCAGCGGGGCCTTTACACGCTACAATTAAATCCAACCCAAAACTCTTATTTGGCCTGCCTAATCTACTCGGTGCATCTCCGTGCCACGTGAAGTGAGGCACCTTCCTTCTTCCTCTTAGATATTAAGGGTCACAGTGCACACTCAAACAACAGGTCTAATGACGTTTACGAATGGAGGGGTGGGTGCCCATTTGCCTACTACTTTTCCCCACGCTAGAGCACTGGAAGTATTACTCGTACGTCCGTGCTCGTCACTGCCAAACACAAGAACGTCTTTAGATCCTCCTAAGTGTCATACTAACCTGCTGCACAAGTACGCGCAGGCTCTTCCATGCACGTGCCTGGCATTGTTTAGTTAACAGCTTGTGGATTGTCGCATAGCGTACTTGCCGGCCATTAGCCGTAAGCAGACTACAAGTACCGTGCTTGATACTGCATTTATGATGTCATCTACTTCGATGGATTGTAGCATGGTTAGAACAAGGGTAACCAACTTCTTGGCATCATGTTAAAACTGTTTTACAAGACGTTGAGCCTTCTTAAATAGAGTTTGTCAATGTAACACCTAGGTATGTGGGCAAATCGGCGCAGCAATTTAGCAGCAAGAGTTTAAGCCGGCCTCGCTGGGGTCCAATTGGTAAAAACTAAATCGACGTTTACAGATATTTGATGCGCTTAATGGTGTTAAGTACACCTGAAACCTCGGAAACATGCCGTGGTCAGCAGCATTTAGATTTCATGGCAGATGTGTTTGCTAGTGCTGTGAGGATCGGCTCAAATGTAGTTACTCCTAACCGGCACAGACAAATTAAACTAACCTGTAGGTATAACATTAGTCGGTCTAAGCATGTGCTCACCACATCACCATAATCATGCAAATTTGGTCCTATCATATGTCCCACATAAAGATCGCTGAATTTGAAGATACACATTCGCCAATAGATGTGCAAACCTGAGGACTATCTTCTCGTTTTCTAGCATAAGACCCAGTGGGACCAGAGTTAATAACGCAATCAAACAATGCTAGTATGTTGCACATTTATATCCATTGAGGTGCAAATATTCTATCGACTATTACGAGTGAATCGTCTTCCTTACTGTAAGCTTTGCATACTTTGTGGATATAAGCATCTTTTCAAAAGAGATGCCTCACAAGCTAAAGCAGATGAGAAACGATCGAAAGGCCGACGAGGGTGGTATTCTTTCCTACGCTTGGCGCTTTAGTATAATCTTGTGTGTTCTTTTTCCTTCTGAATGTATTTAACTGCTAGCACTTTTCCGCTGGCTTCATCCAAAACTACTAAAAAGCTTGAATTTTATCACTTTAACGCACTATTGTGGCATGAAGCGCGGCAGAGGGCTTCGATAAGTTATTACACAAAAAATTGGGCAAAAACAAAATAGCCCTTGCAACGCTTTTTATGTTGGCATTGTCATCATTGCAGTTCATTATCCCTCCTACTGCGACGTGTCAAAAATAAGCAGTCTAGTTGTAGATATTGCTGTGTCACTTAGTTTGAGCAAAAGACTAAAGTAAGAAGTTGTTTTGGGATAAAGTGAGGGTGATTTGAGAGGACATCACTTACGACGATGTTAATGCGGGCATGGAGGTAACGGTGGTAGTAAGGGCAGCGATGGAGTGACGAAAGTGATAGCAGGAGAGTACAAGTTAGGGATATGCTGCAGGCAACGGCAAATGAGGCAAGAGGGGAAAACAGTGACCCCGACGTGACTTGAACACGCAACCTTCTGATCTGGAGTCAGACGCGCTACCGTTGCGCCACGGAGTCATACTGCGTGAAAGGTGCAGTTGACCACCTTACCATCATCACCTAGAGTGCTGTGCACACCTGTATTGGGAAAAGCAACAACACCAATCACATGGATGGCGGCACACATCGGTCCATTGGACACGCTGCTAAAGGCGTTGACGGGATGTGGAGGTGTGAGAAGACTTCTGCGTGGTGGCAGGTGCCGGTGCTTCAGCAGCAGAATGTTCTACTGCCGCACTCAAGACTCGGATCTGATTTCTGGCTAGCGGAAATCCCTACTAATCTCTTCTTCCTCATTCCTTCCATCCTTGTCTCACTCCTTCTACATCATAGCTCGGCAATTCCTCCTGTCAATTTCTCCATTGCGCAACATATCGGTCTTCCAATCGTAATAACTGAGTCCTAGTCTATGATAGCAATTTAGCCTTGGCAGTTTTACGCTCACTGGATTTACCAAGTAAGGCACGCCACAACTTCCTGCCGGTGTCGATTCTCTGGTAACAGCACCAAATACAGCCGTTTTCTTCCACACCAAGACATAACCACGTAGAGAAATTCTGGCGTCCAATTATTAGGGACGAGCCTACATCTCGCCTACACGATTCCCACGTCTCTGTCCTTATTTCAATTGTAACGCACAAAACTGGCTGGCATCTGCTTTCCTGCCCAGCCACTTAAATCTTTGCATGTCTAAGACTTAAAACATGAAAACAGGCACCTCTGCGAGTCAGAGTGGGCCTCAACTGAGATTGCAAATTGTGTTAGTGCAACGTTACTCGTTCCTTTAACTGCCTAAAAACGCCCTTAGATAGAGAGACAAAGCGCTGCCTTACTTTCGACCTCCAATTTTGACGAAGAATTTAAAGATAATCACAATCACCGGCTTACCACGGTAAAACAGCAAACAAAATGACAGCTTTTGCGCCCAATTTCTACTCCCTCATTGCTTGTGTGAGGTCGCTACATATATATATATATGTATAGTGGAAAAGGGAAGGAGAGAGACACATTCACAGTTATGGAGGTAGATAGTTTACTGTTTCTCCTTCACTATGGATGGCATCAGAGGCTTTACTTGTCCAAATATGAATTCGTTGCACAATGATGTAAGAATGCAACTAAAGCCTTGATACCTCAAGCCCCAATTATTCACTAGTTAGGTAAGACAACTGGGCCTTCTCCAGCATCATAAGGAAAAACTTCGCCCTAGACTGGAAGGATCTTATCTTTACCACGAGAGAGTAGTGTCTGCTTAAAATGCATTTTAAGAAACAGAGCGCAGAATCTACTTCATTGGTTTCAAAGTCTTTTACGGTATGCTGGAATGAAGTCACCCTTCAATCATCCAGCCTTACCTGTTCATTAGACGCCCTATAAGAGTGCATTCGTTTTCAAACACAAACTCAAAATCAGAATACTGGCAGGTAAAAGCGACAAAATCTGACCAACAAAGAAGAACAACTTCCCCTTTTTCAGGTAGGCTGATCCCTCTTGCTTTTTGTCTTCGACATCCGATGCGATAAGCACATATATGTAGCTTCGGTGCCTAGTGTCATATTCCTTGTGCGCACAACAAATTTTTGCGCACCTTAGTGACTAGAAGTTTAATAAGCGTCACCCAGATGAGGACAAGAAACAAGTACAGTGCATCATGGTATTATCATGAGTAGACTTAGTGTTAGCAGAAAGATAAAATAAAACCAAACTGCAATAAGGAGTATTTTGGATCGCGTAATTCAGCACATTTTGAAATATCAGAAACGTGGCTTACATATTCAAAGCCAATGGAGGTGACCCTCAGATTGCTTACGAGGAATAGGGCAAAATACATATTGCTTGTCTTAGTGGAGGAGGAATCATCTCCACTGACAAACCATTACCAATATTTGAGCAAGAAGCCAGAGTTGATTTGACAAAGCTGATTTTCTTCCATAATATGTGAGTGTTACACGGATTCGCATACATATTACTTATGTGCTTGGCTTAATAAATAAAACTTCTAGTGCACGTCTAGACTAAAGCAAGAGAGAAAAGCTTGATGTAAGGTTATCTAAAGTATGCTGAGGCAAAGCAGCTTAGTTAAAAGTGATTATTTCGAACACGAATTCATTTTTCAAATGCCTTATCATTGGCTGCATTTTACAAGTCAACGATTCACTGGACTAAGCTGCGATTACTTCGCAACGTGGCGATGCTGGAGGCAAAAATTTCGAGAGCAACGGCTCTGAGTTCTGATCCTAACAAAGATTTATTATAGTGGTGACAGATGCAGCGCGAGAATAGCTACAAAGAAATCGTCAAAGACAACGTAAGATGCTTATTAATGCACAGTAGGTGTCAATTAGGGCAAAAGGACGGACAATGTTTAGGGAAATTAAGGTTCCTCTATCAGCGTGGCATTTCACATGGACTTATGTTCATAGCATCACCTGTGTTTCTTGATCGTTCGCCATCTTAAACTATTTTTCACCAATGACTTTATTCACAGTTAACAAAATACTTATGGGATAAGGTAAGACATAAATACTTTTTATGAAAGTGACCATAGTTCTCGGTTGCAAAGCTCCTACATTGATAGAAAGCCGGCAGCACCATAAAATGCTTTAAAGCAGCACAAATTGTTGTGTGCAAGCCTCGACGAAAAAAAGGGAATGTTCCTAATGTCGTTTCCTATGTTATGCGTGTGAGCTGCGAGTGCATCGCAAAATGAAAACGTGTGGGCTTCTAAAACAAAGTCCTTATGTTGATCTACTACAAACTCCATTGCAGGTAACAGGAAGCGCGGAAATCGTAAGACGGGCGAATTTATTGGCACCATCTAGGATAGCTGACAGCTCGTCAGCGCAAGAAGTGCTAATCATGATTTAAATTGAACGCGCAAGGCTTCAAAATGCCTGGTGCTGAGGATGACCCATATCTTTACCTATGTCTGCATACGCCGCGTTGCTGTTTTTAGACTTAGACCCTAAATTTTAATGCATTAGAGTAAGAAAAAATTGTCCTGAAATAAGGCAGGTCTTCACAAAGTTCATTCAAATTAGGTTCCATAAGCAGGAATATTTATGCGGAAACAGAATCACATCCGTTAGAAAGGGAATGCAATGTGGAACCTTAGAAGCACTCAATCCTATTTCCAGAGAACGCTGCCAATTCTATCGCGCAAACATGTGTTATAAGTGGAATTGGTAGCCCTTTTGGCATTAAAACTGTAACACAATCCGAAACTACTTACATGGCTACCCACAGTGCGCTGCAGTATACTACATTTCTGTGAAGTTTATGGCTGCTTAAACGGTGTTGTCTACGATCCAGGTGGATCAAGAAAGACAGCATTGATTCGTTTTGAGACGCATGATCATGTAGAGTGCACATGACTGCTCATTCATGCAGCAATAGTACAAGTGCATTGGTCTACTTGCAAGATGTCATTAGTTGAATCGTCTGCTACTCTCGTGTCGAACTTGAACCCGAATTAAATGCCATTTGAAGGAAGCCAATTTGGCTGTAGACTGCTTGATGTTCACATAATTGGCTCGGCTCCAATATTTCATAACAATAATAATCTTGCCTTTTATTACTGTGCATGCACGTTACTGCCTTGTATGCGGCAAACCACAAAACAATCATCCTCTCCATACAACCTAGACGCAGTTGCATTTCAGTTCACCAAATCAGTGCAGAAAAAAAACGAAGGACAATGTGTTTACTTTAAAATTATGAACAATATTGATCGGAAGATACTAAAATTTTATAAGCCCAAAACTTGGCTGAACCGTTGCAAAATAAGATCCACAACAAAGCAAAAGTGTTCTCTTTAGGTTATTTACTACGGTAGGGTCAATCTCATTCAATCATTTAATTTATATCAATTTACCCACAGAAACTCATTTGATCAGTCAAGTGGCATAATTTTCTTGTCATTTCATTCGAATCTTCAAAGTGACTGTGAGTCTCTGAGTTTCGCGCTCACAGACAAATGTTCCCTACGGTAGGAATAAAACCGCAATGTAATGAGATCGAGTTAAGACTTCAAAAACAAGGAGTGACAAACAATGCGGACTAAGAAAAGGCGTACCCTTAATTTCTGTCGACAACGCAAAACTTTTTACGTGGTGCGATGTGGTGCATCGTGGTGTGATGTAGTTGGCCTTTAAGTGTTTTTCTTAAATTACCACTATAGCAGATACCCCAATTAAAAGGTGCTTAGCATGTATTTGTGATAACAATGTCATGTTAAATATGCTAGCCACCTTTTATGCCATATTGCGACCGTCCTCTGCGCGTTTGAAATGTCCACGTTTAGCTTCCAGTAATCGAGCGCCATTCAACCACTGGCGCATTCACCACGGTGTACTGCAATCTGTCTCACGGCCAGACAGAAGGAAGTCAAGCGAGATGCCAGACATTGTGGGTAAAAGACGAATTACGAAACAAAGTCATCCTTCAATCTTAGCAGTTAAGTTGCCTATCTTCCACTCAGTCTGCAACTGTTCGTTAGAGTGCCTTTCTTTCCTGCTCAAATATCATGCCGCATCAATGGGACAATGTGCAAGCTTATCTACATTTCTGAATTGCTGAAATAAATGGGGTTAAAAGCACTGAATATTCAGTGTCAAGGTTCAAGTCAAAATGCTGGTAAGGCGTAGAATCTTTTTCAAAAAATGATTGGAAGTATGCATGCATGAATTGTGGTGGAAATAATTAAACAAGAAAAAACAAAAAAGATGGCGAACAGTCAATTTAAACAATGACGCTTTCAGTTAATTAGTGTTGATAGGGGGATCGGACACTACGATACAGTCCCTTGCTACCACCGTAAAACCTTTAAAAAAGACTAGCAATACTTTGTTAAGATTAAAAAGAATGCAGTGATCTCCCTGATTGGAATTCAGTAAGTGCTACTCCGTCATTTAAAGAGGATGTGTCCCGGGGTGTCAAACGAGACCTCTAGAAACTAGCAATCTTGTGGCCAGAATCAACTTTGGTTAAAAAAGCCTCAGTCAGCTATTATGCTTCCGGGAATACGAGTGAACGTAGAGATATCATCCAAATGAATTTGTAATATTTGAACCGAAACCAATTAGTAAGGGATGCATCAGGCTTTGAAAGGTAGTCAGTACGTACCCGTAGAGGAATGTTTAGAACACAGGGCCTATCTGACAATGGTGAAGCTGTTCTTCATCATTAATCAGATTCTGATTTCGAGCCTGTGTTTGATAATGAGTTGCACTTTACAGGGAGTCTAATGAACAGGTAAGGCTGGGTGATGGAAGAGTGTCTAAACATTCCTGCTGAAGCACCGGCACCTGCCACCAAGCAGAAGTCTTCTCACACCTCCAAATCCCGTCAACGCCTTTAGCAGCGTGTCCAATGGACCGATGTGTGCCGCCATCCATGTGATTGGTGTTGTTGCTTTTCCCAATACAGGTGTGCACAGCACTCTGGGTGATGATGGTAAGGTGGTCAACTGCACCTTTCACGGCAGTATGACTCCGTGGCGCAACGGTAGCGCGTCTGACTCCAGATCAGAAGGTTGCGCGTTCAAGTCACGTCGGGGTCACTGTTTTCCCCTCTTGCCTCATTTGCCGTTGCCTGCAGCATATCTCTAACTTGTACTCTCCTGCTATCACTTTCGTCACTCCATCGCTGCCCTTACTACCACCGTTACCTCCATGCCCGCATTAACATCGTCGTAAGTGATGTCCTCTCAAATCACCCTCACTTTATCCCAAAACAACTTCTTGCTTTAGTCTTTTGCTCAAACTAAGTGACACAGCAATATCTACAACTAGACTGCTTATTTTTGACACGTCGCAGTAGGAGGGATAATGAACTGAAATGATGACAATGCCAACATAAAAAGCGTTGCAAGGGCTATTTTGTTTTTGCCCAATTTTTTGTGTAATAACTTATCGAAGCCCTCTGTCGCGCTTCATGCCACAATAGTGCGTTAAAGTGATAAAATTCAAGCTTTTTAGTAGTTTTGGATGAAGCCAGCGGAAAAGTGCTAGCAGTTAGATACATTCAGAAGGAAAAAGAACACAAGATTATACTAAAGCGCCAAGTGTAGGAAAGAATACCACCCTCGTCGGCCTTTCGATCGTTTCTCATCTGCTTTAGCTTGTGAGGCATCTCTTTTGAAAGATGCTTATATCCACAAAGTATGCAAAGCTTACAGTAAGGAAGACGATTCACTCGTAATAGTCGATAGGATATTTGCACCTCAATGGATATAAATGTGCAACACACTAGCATTGTTTGATTGCGTTATTAACTCTGGTCCCACTGGGTCTTATGCTAGAAAACGAGAAGATAGTCCTCAGGTTTGCACATCTATTGGCGAATGTGTATCTTCAAATTCAGCGATCTTTATGTGGGACATATGATAGGACCAAATTTGCATGATTATGGTGATGTGGTGAGCACATGCTTAGACCGACTAATGTTATACCTACAGGTTAGTTTAATTTGTCTGTGCCGGTTAGGAGTAACTACATTTGAGCCGATCCTCACAGCACTAGCAAACACATCTGCCATGAAATCTAAATGCTGCTGACCACGGCATGTTTCCGAGGTTTCAGGTGTACTTAACACCATTAAGCGCATCAAATATCTGTAAACGTCGATTTAGTTTTTACCAATTGGACCCCAGCGAGGCTGGCTTAAACTCTTGCTGCTAAATTGCTGCGCCGATTTGCCCACATACCTAGGTGTTACATTGACAAACTCTATTTAAGAAGGCTCAACGTCTTGTAAAACAGTTGTCAAGAAGTTGGTTACCCTTGTTCTAACCATGCTACAATCCATCGAAGTAGATGACATCATAAATGCAGCATCAAGCACGGTAATTGTAGTCTGCTTACGGCTAATGGCCGGCAAGTACGCTATGCGACAATCCACAAGCTGTTAACTAAACAATGCCAGGCACGTGCATGGAAGAGCCTGCGCGTACTTGTGCAGCAGGTTAGTATGACACTTAGGAGGATCTAAAGACGTTCTTGTGTTTGGCAGTGACGAGCACGGACGTACGAGTAATACTTCTAGTGCTCTAGCGTGGGAAAAGTAGTAGGCAAATGGGCACCCACCCCTCCATTCGTAAACGTCATTAGACCTGTTGTTTGAGTGTGCACTGTGACCCTTAATATCTAAGAGGAAGAAGGAAGGTGCCTCACTTCACGTGGCATGAAGATGCGTCGAGTAGATTAGGCAGGCCAAATAAGAGTTTTGGGTTGGATTTAATTGTAGCGTGTAAAGGCCCCGCTGAGGATGAGACATGCACAGTTGATCAGATAGCCCCGTCAATCAGCATCTATCCAAATTTATCCAGGCCTGCCATAATCTGGCTTAGGTGGCTAATCTATTCTGTGATACTCCAGTGGATTCTAGTCTGATAAAGTCAGGCATAGTCCTGAGTACTGTGTTGTGGTCTTTTACAGTGGGGCATGGATGTGGAACAAGCCGCTGCACTCCAGTGGGTCTGCTGCTGCCCCATTTATTTAGCGGTTACAAACGCACGTAAGAGCCATTAAAAGCTAGCGTAGCACAGTGAGCGCAGTGTAATCGTGAAGTTAATTGAAGGATTGGCTAAATGCTACTAAAGATTTCTATGGAGCTAACAAACAGACGCGCCTGATGCGCATTCGCAATCCTTACATGTGATTATTTAGCAATACCAGCAGTGCATGCATTTCTTCTATGGAAGTAAAGGAGCATGCATTTTCAGCTCAAACAGATACAGGAATGGTTGAGATACAGGCGCGGGGATAAGGAACCGCAGAAAAAGCAGAGCGGGGAAGTAGAGCTTAAGGATTGGAGGTCAACACTGTAGGATAACCCTGCACAGTGCTGCGGTGCGGTGTTCTTCATTTTTTTCCCTTCTCTAATCATTCCATGAAAATGATACATTCATCCTTTCATCAAGCCGTTTAACTGAGTTAAATAAAAAGGATTTGACTCGGAGGAAAGAGCATGAATTTTTCACGGCCATCCGGGGACTCTAAGCAAAGCATTCTCTTTCTAAGTGAGATACACTGGATGGCAGATGTAATGCTCTTACAATGACGCACGCAACTGAAGCAGGAGGGTGGGATCAGAATATGGTAAAATGGAAGGAAATGGTATGGTATTACAATTTACCTCTAACTTTTACGATTTCCAGACGATGTGGTCCTTTAGCGTCTTGAAAACGGTGGGGCGGGAGGTTGGGACTGACGAGCAGATGGAGTTGAAGGCGGTAGAAGTAAGAGATGAAAAGAAGACCTGAGGCAAAAAGGAAATTAATTAGGACGGATGTAATGATGGAGAACTGAATGGAGGGAACGATACCGTGAGTAAGATCAATGAAAGCAGACGAAACAACTCGCAGCAGAGCATGTCTGGATGTTGGCTGTGTGACTGACTTCTTTGAATCTGACGCGTGTAAATCAATTAGTTGCACGTGCCGCGTGGTTGCTCTCACTTCCGACTGGTGTAGACTTTCAGCATCATTTCCTTTTAAGGTTTTGCAGGACCAGGTATCACTTGGTTCGGTGCTATTTCACCCCAAGCTATTTCCTCACATCATTCTGCATGCACATGTGACAATGCTAATGTACTTTGGTTGGATGTTTTTAATCAATAGCTCTTTCCAGTGCTGTTATTTGGGCTGATCAACTTTTGAGCTTATAGGCACTTCTCGTTTCCGCTGAATGCGAATAAAGATGGACATGTGGAGGAATTTGACTAAGCGAAGCAGATAGATGGCTAGGATGATGCTTAAATGATGACTGATTGAGAAATCAATTTCTACAAAACAGCCCAACTTTCATGCGGTCCTTTTGCCCATGTGCTCTGCTAGGTTTACAGCAACGCTTTGCAAGGTGCGCTGGTGGAGTTTGAATATATGTGCTTTGCAGAAGGATGTCTCCAGCTGCAGGGCTAAAAACACTCTTGATGATATCGCCAAAAGGTGGCTATCTTAACTTAGGCTGGCTTGCGTTGGACTGACGAATCCACTAGCCTGCTACTTGAAAAATGCTTTTAAAGTAATTGGATATGGACCGCTACATTTTACTCTGGTGATCACTGTCGCGCCCTGTTCTTTTAGTGAAATGTTTGTGAAATACTGTGGTTCTGAATTGCCAGTGTGCTACCTTCCATATACGATATCTTCGGCAAGTATAGCTAAACAAATGACAGATTTGCCTCGCGTAAATTATGCCATAATTTTCGATGATGTCCTTCTTAGTTAAACTCATTTAAAATGTGGACTGATTGTCTTTAAACCTAGCAGCTACTTGCTGGGCAAACATGATAGGATCGCGTGAGAAGCAAACCTATTAATAATAGCACTGGTTATTTAAATAGCTTGCTTTCATACACAATGTGGTAGACAAAATGTTTTGCAACCAAATGCCATTGACGAGTTAAAAAAACACTGTTTGACCAAGACATTATAATATTGAACTTAAACCATGCGTTAGTGACGCATTTTTACAGCAATTGACGACCCTACGCACCATAGTCTTGAGCGAATGCTAAAATGATTTTCCACTCACCCGTTTGTGGGAGTGTTTGCAGCTCAACTTGCCGTGGGTTGAGTAGGTCAGTGAACGAACTGACCGACTGGGCAAACACTGAGCAACGAAAATACAGCAGGTGGTCTTATCGATTGCATTGATCCGTTGATCGACTAACCGCTCGAAGCGGATGAGTCAGCAACGAGGCGTCTGCTGGAAAATGGGCAACTCACTTAGCCGGCGATGGCATAAACATGTCCTCGAGTAGGGGTTAATAACGGAGGTGGATGGTGGGGAAAAGAAAACATGAAAAGGACAGGCAACAGCAAAATCAGCAGCAAAGTCTCTAAGATTGCGGCAAAGAGTATCCACAAAATGCGCAGACTTCTAGTACCGAAAATGTATTTTAACAAGCAAGGCTTCAAGGATTTACACACATAAATGAAGGAACATTAATTAGCGCCTAAGCGTAAGCTGCATTTATTCAGCAAGCATCACCTCTCTAGCATCCATTTAGATAGGACTTGGCAAAGGTTCGTATTCTGCAAGCAAACCCACTTTGCCTTCTCCTCCCCTTCGAAGGGCGAACACTACTGATTAAGTGTATTTCCTGCTATCACCCTGTCAATCTCTATGAGAAGCTATTAAATTCTGCTCTCAAAGGTGAAAGGTTCTGACACATTTGCTGTGCTTGATGTCAAAGGTACGCGCACACCTGGTGTGCCAATTTATGACACTTTCAGGGTGGGGCAGCTTTGGAAGCAACTGGGCATTTTACGTCGAAATGAAGAGCATCGAAATATTTGCAGTGTTAGCTAATTAAATGTGCTACAAATTAATTGATTAGATTGTTTGCAGTTAGGACCCCTAATTGCACTTGCCATCAACTACGACGGGGTAATCATGCAGAATGTAAGCGGGCAAGATGGCATCTCTACTCCCCTAAACCCACATCTTCAATCATTAC
Organism: Taenia hydatigena; assembly: GCA_036345935.2. Lineage (NCBI taxonomy): Eukaryota > Metazoa > Platyhelminthes > Cestoda > Cyclophyllidea > Taeniidae > Taenia > Taenia hydatigena. Next base: position 5,165,122 of record JADWOT020000007.1, read on the forward strand.
CTGGATGTTTTTAATTGACAAATGTCCTTTTTTTGACTATCGGTTCACAACCAGTGTAAATTAGATGCCTCTTTTCCAGCCTTGTACTTGACCACTGTCGTAACCCGACACAGCGACTACTAAGCATCAGCTGAGTGGCAATGGCATTCCACCTCGAAATTTAAAAGCAATAACTAGCACGGTGACGTTTGCAGTGCAAGAGGTACAGCCGTATGCGCCTCGCAACGTTCTTCTTCATGGACAAATGAGGCTAATACACGTCGAGCACATGAAGGAGGGTAAATGCGTGGGCATATCTCCTTTTCTGCATGCTATCAATAAGGAAGTTGCTTTACCAAAGTCACCACCGCTGAGCGCCTTTGGGTGGTTTTCTTAAACTACTTAAAGCGCTACCTTGCTCTCTTGTTCCATCTGCTTTCGGGGTATTTTACATAAGAGGGAAAGGTGGATATTCGCGCAAACCGATAATTGATGATGGCAACCCCAACAGCAAAGTCTTCCGGTCAGACAGGTAGGGTGAGAGCCATTATCTTAAAGGCTGGGATTCTGTTTGTAAGAGCGTCTTCCACACAATCCATTGCATTTGTCAACCAGCAAAATTTTCTTGTTGTGGCAAGTTTCTCCCATATAGAATGTCAGTGGGCTGGTTTCTCCTTTTGCGTAATGACAACCACTTTTCGCCGATAAGAGTCCATGTTCTGAGCAAGTGTGTTCGTTGCAAGTGGCATCTATTATGAAAATTATCCTCCGTTATGTCATGCTGCAATCATAGGGCAAAATAACTTAGTGGACTGCTCCCTTCTTTTTAGAAGGGAATGTTGTTAGCATGGGATAGATTATGCAGGGAGGGATGGAAATGGGAAACAACTGAGAACAATGTTGATGATGCTTGGTGATGTGACACTTACTTCCAAAATCCCATTATCTCTAACTCCACACCTCAAAGTGTGAAGCCAAATTTTGTCATATGGTCTTCCAAGGGTTGTCTCGAACTGGACTCACCACTACGTATTCCAATTTGGCAAATGCTAGATTATGTATACCACTCTGATAAATCAGTAGAGAGGTTGAAATAAGAAAAAAAGGCACAAACATGCTCTGACTAGCATTCGGCTCACGTTGATTTTCATTAAACATGCCTTACTCAAAGCGCTATCCTGCAACTTCATTGTCGATAACGTTATATCTAGAGATGAGCATGATGACGGACTTGAATTTGTGCCAATTCTCAGCAACGTAGTTGTTGGAAGCCTCTATTTGAAGCCACCGACAACGCCAATTTATATCTGCTTGTGTGCTCGAAATGAAACCTACACACTTTAAAATGTGTTTCGTGCTCATTGAATCCCAGAGTAGTTAAGTATAAAGGGATCGCGTACTGGAAATGGTTAAATGCTGCGTGTCACTGGTAATGTGGTATCAGTAAAAGAACAGACGTTGGGATTGACATTAAATCAGCAGTATATCAGCAACGCGCATACACTATACCCTTTGATTACTAACTCGCCTTCTTTGTCTAGGTTAAATTTTAACGCTTATTGCTAGATTTACGGCAGGATCTATACTTTGTACTTCGTCTAACTCAGAACCACTGATAGCCGAAATCGCACACTGCTCTGTGTTCGGTTGACAGAGCAAGGATTTGCTTGCAAAGTGTGATTTGACCCCTTGTTCTCTGCTGCATTAATTGTAATTCTTTCTTCTTCTCTAGGTTGATTCGAAAAAACGCTTTTTAAATTCATTTCACAGCTATGCCAACCAGCACTTGTCTCTCTCCACCGTCATATGCTGTGCGGAAAAATGGAAAGCGAGTGGTAGAGGGAGGACAAGGCCGTATATTGACTGCAAAAGTTGGGTGGGAGGAAGGAATAGCCTTGTTGTCAAGTCATTGGAAATGCGATAATGTCAACCCAGACACTTAGTCACGAAAGAGAGTCATTCGGAATGAAATTGCTGGAAAACGCAAAACATCATCACGCGTCCCTCTGCGGCATCACCAGCTCGTCCTGCCATCATGACCTAAATTTGTGCTTCTAAAGCGCATGTTAGATTCTAAGGATACACTCTTTCACAGGCTATGTCGCTAGCCATTTTGCCCATATAAATCAAAGGAAAATTTTCCGACATTGTAAGCTAAATAACTTCGTGCTACTCAGCCAATTTAAGCAGCTGATTTCATGACTTCTCGATGACACAAATTGTCTGGAGAACCGAAGGCTCCTACCATGTGCAATTATTTCACTCGCAAGCACTAACATTGGTTTGCCTAACAGCTTAAAGTGTTCGGTCTGAAACGCATAAAAGTGGTTCACACTGAGGCTAACTTCAACACGCCCTAGGGCGTTTCCTTTCATCCATTGTAAATGTAGGGCATCAATTCTAAATAGCAGCTCTTTGTGGGTCAAGCCGTCTCCGTAGGTGACAACAAGGTTCACAAAGGCTTAAATGACTCCATTGTGATGCGTAAACAACTGTAAGCAAAGCATAGTTAACAATCTCAGAAGGTGGTTGGCAAAACAAGTAATTCGAATGGCTAATGTGGCACAGTTCTCGGGGTGTTGGAGGTTGCGGACCAGGATGAGGCTCATATAAGTTAGGAATACAAACAGTTCCCTTCAGTGCTTGGCATATGTAATAAATGGTACTGTGATTTCCGCTTTTACTATTAAAATGCAAATGGTCACATGCTTTAAACGCAAGCCACACGACGCAATTAAATGCTAGCACCTCCAACAGATTGTGCTCATCAAAATATGTTTTCAACAGTTAGGACTTATGTACCAAACCAGACGTTAGGTAAGGGTTTCAGTCTGTGGCCTATGCAAATAAAACAAAATCGGTGGATGATGTTGCCTATAGAGTTACGGATTATTACATTACACCTCAACTAATCGACGCGTTCTGATTTTCACGTGGTGAAAACCGAGACGTAATCGGTGTCGCTAGACTCTTTGATGTATAAAAGCCATAGCGCTGGTTGTTTATTCACAGGAATCAACCAATGAAACACTCCTATGATGATTTTATCTTTAAGGGTATGCACGAAAACGCACTCGCATTGTTTGCTGATATGAAGTCTCAGGGTACCCATCTGGCAATTGTCGCGCAAAACAAATGTCAAAGCTGTAGATTAGCATAATTCCGGAAATTTACAGTAAGTAAGCGGGATTAAATAGACTTTAAAGATTAGTGAAACAGTAGCATCAGAATTTAAAGTGAAGTTGCTAGATTGTTTTAATAATTTTTCTAAAGAGCCAATGTATTTAAGGGACAAGATAATAACGGGCTGCTAAACTAATAGCAAAACTACACTAGAAAAAGGAGAAACAATAAAAGTGGAGGAAATTACAATGTTAATTTATTAATGAAGGCATCACTAGAGCCTCTGGTGAGGACATGGCATTGGTAGGCGGTGCAGGAGGTTACGTTGCATTGGTTGTTACCGAGGCCTGTGCTCCCAGCTGTTCTGAATAGTAGAGCCACAATAACCGCAGATAGTTCCACCTACACCTTTCCAAATACGCTCTTATGCCTGCAGATCATGCACGCAACCACATGCTGCGTGAGGCCATTTTAGCGAACCAGTGGCGGCTCATCACAACATGGTCGCACTTACAAGAATAAATGATGTAGCAAAGGAGGAACAGTACGTGTCCTAACATGAGAAAAATGGGTTATCCGTTTGCCGCTACGAGAAAAGTGTTGGCTCCTTTGGAGCACGAGGCGATCCAAATCATCGTTCGTCTCCGTTCTCTGTGCGCCTATTCACCCTTTCCAGCCTATATTTGTCCTCGATGTCGTCTGCTTATCATCCGACGCGCAGCCGAAAAGATTCCATCTAACCATCTGCACTCATCCATTCTCTATCAATCGATTCGGGAGCTATTTCAAGTGCTCATTACATGGGCGAAGTAGGAAGTGGATGTCGTTCCATGTGCACGTAATTTAGTCGCTCATCGGTCACTGAGATATTTGCTCTACCGTTGGTTGGTAATTTTAAGTGGCAGTGAGAACCGCGGGTGTCTAAATAGGCAAGAGTCGCAAATGCATTTGTTATTGGCAAGTATGTCGGTAATATGGGACCAAATTTTCAGTAAAGGCATCTAGCAGCCACCACAACTCACTCGCCATTTTTGGCTGCCAACGATTCCGACTTCAAATTCATTCTAATGAATATAACAGCAATAGCGTAGTGATAATGGCTTAAAACGGATGCTTTGAATATTAAAGTACTGTTCTTACGTGATTTGACGTTAGTGATGTGAAGGCTGCCTACTGTGACTGGGTGTGCTACAATGGGTGGCATTAATACGCGCACAAAATAAAGTTTGCCTATGTTTCTAGCCACCATGATTCATCTGTTCAATGAAGGCCACGCTATTCATAACCAATTGAACACCATTCAGCTTTTGGCTCGATGCGGGTCTCTTACGAGTTTTGATACGCATTCCTTTTGTGAGTCACTATTGATTGACTTTCATAGCCTGCAAGTCATTTTATTGCTTGGGAATGTAATGGAGGATGCCTCCATTACCGCTTTTTGCATTTACCGCAAGCAACGCAGCGCAATTCAATACTAGCACAACCACCGAAATGTGTCCATTGAATATCATCTGGCAATCATTGCGGTTTATGTGCCAAAATAGGCGTTGATTATGTTTTTCGTTACGTGGCCTATGCAGATAAGACAGAATTGGAGGATGCTGTTTTGCTTAAGTTACGAACTATTCAGATATACCTCCCTCAATTTGTGCGCTCTAATCGTTGCGTTGAGGAAAATGAGATTCAACCAATGCCAATAGCCTCTTTGATGCATAAAGGTCATAGCATTGGCTGTTTCTTTATTGGAATGGATTAACAGAACTTCACTATGACGATTGTGTCGTTAAGGATATGCACGAAAACGCACTCGCATTATTTGCTGATACGGAATGTCAAGGCATCCGTTCGGCAATCAACGCGCAATACAAATGCCGAAGCCTGAAGCAACGCGAGTTTGGAAAATATTACAGTGAGAAAACAAGCGTAAAGAGACTTTTATGGAATGGTGAGACAGTAACACCAGAATTTAAAGTGAATGTGCTGGACTAAATTTTAGCAATGCCATTGACAGACCCGAAATATATTGAAGGTGTACAGTAATAACAGACTGCTATCCTAATAGAAAAGGGACGATAGAGATGGATGCAGCAATAAAACGGAGAGGAAAGATTATTTCAAGGATGTTGTAGGGGATCTATAGAGGTAAGCATCATCGGAGTCTGCGATGAAGGTTTGGCATTGGTGGGCGGTGCATTGTTTATCACCAGCGTCTGTGTTGATGCTGAAATGCCGGCAGATGTGGCTCACGGTTGCGTTGCGTGGAATGTTACTGGAGCCTGCGTTTGAACTGCAACGTTGGTTGACAGTTCCTGTGGATGCGTTTCAGCAATCGCATTCAACGCCTGTGTTGATGCTGGAAGGTTGGCAGTTGCTATCGGTGGTTGAGTTGCAAGGAGTGTCACTGGAGTCGATGCACTTTTGATTGCATTTTCGATTGCAATGCCTTTTGTGACGAGCGCATTGGAGGAGGTGTTTCGATAGTAAATGTATCTGAAGGCATTAGGCAGTTGTGCAGTAGATCAAATGGACAACATTGAGGGAAGTTTTGGTTCAAGTGAACCAAGTGAACTCTTCACGCATTTTTAGCGGTTGCCACTGACGTGCATTTTGGGTGAGCTATGAGGAGTATCACTTCTACTTTCCTCTCACCCTCCTTCCTTCATCACCCTAAAATCAGGGAGAATTTTAAACTAAACTGTAAAAACGAATGCATTTGTCCTTCGCACAAATGCTAATGATGGGTCGAATAATAATACTTAAACAATAGGAGGAACCCAGTGCCGGCATCAATCTACAGGAGCCTATTTCAGCAAACTTTTATAACTGAAGCTTTTGCAATAAATTGCAGTTACCCTATGGTTTTCTTCCAAACATTGATATGGTGCCTTGTGTAATTTGCCCAAATTCAGTCAAACAGTAAACAATAAGTAGCAGTTGTTGGCCAACAGAGGGGCAATGGTCCCAATCAAAATAAAATAAGCAAATTCTGACCCTCGACTTTGCTGACGTTGATGTAATTTTTTGAAAGCAAGCAGGAAAGCCTTTGATCTAGTAAGCCCTTGTCTACAACAGGAGGCGAACAAATATCTTGTAAAGTAGAATCAAACATTATAGAACGTAGAAACAAACGTGCAGAAAATCCTACCTAACCACCACAGCACTAGCGGTAAAGTCTACTCGTATTTGTGAATCTGTGGTGCAAAAATGGCTTTTATTAAAATGCTTCCTGTAAGAGTTTTTCGTTTTACTGCTGTATAGAAATGCAGATAGACCTCATCAGTGTAATCCAGAACAGATGAACATCTTCAGATTAGTCCTTTTGGCTTTATTAGCTGACTATATCAAGGTTACGACAATCACTGCATTTCAAGGTGTCAATGGAGGCGAAAGTAGTGGATCGCAGCTGCGGTTACCGCGTTATTCCACAAAATTCAGTAGTAAAATAGGGCCGTTGCTTGCTGGTCATCCAATGACGAAAAAGTGAAGTGTGCTATATCAGTGACATCTTGAGTGGGTGGTAAAGGCAGAACTTCTCTTCCCACCGCTTCGCTACATCTCTCCTACGAAAAATGTACTACGTTACGTTGCTCTAAACTACCTTATTCCAGGTCGCAATGCTCTGTGCTATATTACGCATCAAGGACTCTATTTCGGATGGATGCCAAGGTAAGTACCAGCTTCTGGCCAGCCATCAAGCTATCTAAGGTATTTAGTTAAAGTATGGTCGTGTCGTCTCAAGCGAGTTTTAGAAAACATGCTTTGTGGATTGGCAAAACTGGGACGTCGGTGGAGCAACTGCGATGGAGGAATAGGACGATGTATTATAGTGTAATCTGATGCTATCCACCGTTACGGGATAAGGAGGTGAGACTGCATCTGTGGAATGCAAAGGCCACTAGGCATTAAAGCAAAGAGTCGCAAGGAAATGGACGTGTTGACACCTGCTGCCTGATTTGTTAAATTGTAGCTGTCACCAGCAGTGCATGTCAGCCGAATAAATACCAGCGTCCCTTAACTTCTTCTACAGCTCATCCCTTTGCAACGAGTGTGGTTGTGGCACCATATCTCAGCAATATCGCGTTCCCATATGCATTCAAACATTCAAGAATTTGCGTTTTAACTTCACGTATTATGAGGAGTTCTCAGAACATGAATCTGCAAATAGCAGTCTACGCTCACAAAAGCCATGAGCACACCATATAAGTCAGCAAAAGCACAGTGGATCAAAGCGTTTGCGGCACATTAAAGACAGAATATTGCATTGTGAGCCAAACGCTACCGAAATCAACAACTGCCCTTGTGGATGACATCTCGCGTTCTTTTTAAGGGAACATTGGTGTGAACTGAACGAACACTTACACTCTGTTGTCATGACAAGATAAGCAACTATGATAAGAATATACAGCGTTCATCTCACTAAACTATGTCCTTCCAGTGCTTAAAGACAGGCTCTGCGATTTATGCATCAATTAGGGTTTTATTGGGGTAGGGTGCATTTCGATGTCACCAGTGTGACGGAGCTTGTACTGCTCCCAGGAGAAGGCGCAGGTACACTTATAGCACCGCACGCAAACACTTACGACTATCCTACATGGACCAGAGGAAGCATTGCGACAAGCGATTTCGGAATAATGCCCACCGAGATGGGGAATTAGTACACAAGTTTAGGTCAGTTTACCCGCCACAGCTGCACTTCAAGTTTCATCACCTTTGCATTAAAGAGTTAGTCTGAGTGATGAACGTTCTGTCACATGATAACTGCTTTGCCAGCACCACGATACTGATCGGATACGAATCTGAAGCTTGCACACTAATGACTGAAAGAAAACTACGCTATAGCACATATATAGAACCCAACAAGGGCAGTACCCAAGTCAAGGGCCAATAAGGCGAGGAATTAATGCACTAATTTAGTTGTTTAAACAGGCCTTTGAGAGACCGTGGGGCAGCCATCACAAATCTTGTAATGGGGGTTGCGCCTGAATTTCTTGGGACAGAAAGGAGGTAGTGTCCCGTCCACCCCATGTTAACGCTGAAATCCCTTATCTCTGACTGTGGCGTCCCGAGGCTCCCTTAAGGCAAAAAAGGGGACAGACAAGGAAATGAGATGCTGGCATGGCTTAAGGAGACACGAGCTGAACAACTCTAAACAGAGGTAGCAAAGTTTCTCCTAAGATTGGGACGTCGACACGCGGCATTAATCTCTCTATTCGGTTCATAAGATTATCGAGGAACGTCATCTCGCCTGAGAATGCTTCCTTTCGCCGCATTTGTTTCAACAGTTACGTGGACAGTTCTTAGTTAGAGGGTCACTGGTACAGGTGATAAATGGGCGATTTCCTACTTGGATCAATAACTTGTGTGGATCTTGAATAATCGCCTTTGCTAAAGCTGCCGCTGCTTCTACAAGATGTTAAGCAGACCTCAATCAGCATTCATGGGCAGTATACGCCAACAGCTCTAATTTTTTCTACTTATTGAAATCCAATTATGCTATTTGCTAAAATTATTCCTTTTCGTAACAAACCATTCCACTGGTTTTCCGCATTCCATGTAAAAGAGTAATAGGCGTGCGTCCATTTACTGCACTTTTACATTAGTTTAGTCGAATAAGTTCGTGTTTGAGCAGGATTTAGCGTGAGTGCGTGTGTTTGATAAAAAACAGTGATCAAGGCATTGTCAAAGTGTTCATTTCACAATATCTCGGAACCACTGTTACCGGATGGAGCATATTAGATGCTGATAGGTAAGGCACGGCAAGCTGTGCAACAACTCGCGTGATATCTATAGTGAAACTTAATTACTGCTCCAAATAAGTTCTCATTCTAAGTCAAATGAGCAGTAAAAAGACACTTTTCATTAAAATTAGTTAGTTCAATTTGTTGCCAACGGTAGTAAATTCACCTGCCAGGACATCTTTTAAAAACTCTGACACATAATGTGGTCTGTTCAGTTGAGGTGTGAGTGGCATTACGCTATCGCATCGACACTATTGAAATACGCTAGTACCACACGTGGCAAATTTTGGGTGCATCTGATTGCTTTTGGTGCGCGTTTGAATGTACTTTAGCTAAACGGCTTGTTGTCAATAGGCGATCTGAAGGCTAGTGTCTGAAGATGATCCAGATCATGTTAACAAATGCATTCCGAGTGAGCAAGTGTTGGGAGGCTCTATGAAGATACTTGCGGCCAAATAGAAGAGAGAGCATGCATTTGGCCATAGCTGCAGTCGCATCCACAGCAATCAATTCATTCTTCACCTTGCCTGTATCTCACTAGAAGTCGGGCACCTGCTTGGAACACCCACTTTTGCTCTTAATGCTGCCGCACATGCATCACTGAGCAAGGCTTTACAAATAAGGCGAAGGTAGGGTCAATCGCAACCTCACACAGTGAGTAGAACCTCTTAGAAATTTTTTACAAGCATGCAATTTGTTCGACGCACGTGCCAGGACTATAGCCGTCTTAGTGTGGACGCAAATTCCCTCCTGTGCTCTCTCTAGCTTAAGTCGTTTCGGTTGTAAAAGAAGACAATCAAAGCAGATATTGAGCCCAAACATCAGTCACTGTACTGATTTGAATCTCCACATATCTGAACACAAAGCGTTACTGAAATTAATTAAGTAGAATATCGAAAACGCTAATGCGGATAAAAAAACAGCGAGAGGTGGAGTAAGCAATTTAGTCGCTTAAGGCACCTGTGCACCCATTCTACAACTGCTTCTTATTATGACAAAAGAATATTACTCAGTTAGTTATGACAGGAATGAAACCAATAATCATAAACGTCTACATTACTGTGATTAAATGGATGAGAAACCTGAGAAGTGGTCTCGCGCGTGCCGCCCTTCCAGTGAATTCATGTGGGTTGTAGTGCCCAGCAGCTAAATCAACTATTTGGAGTCTGGCTAGATGCAGTTGAGGAGAAATTTGAGCAAGTTTTGAGTTAATTAAATTCGATTTGCGGTCCATAAACAACGTTTGTCGAAATAATCCCTTATTTACAGCAACTTTCCGGTTCTGAACAGCGCACCAATTGCCGTTAGTACATTCTTCTGATTTCTTGTACCGAAGTGCTCCCAGATGGCGAATGAATGTCTCGGTGGTCAAGCTTATTTTAAATAACCTCTGTTCCCATTATGAACGATTAGTCCTGTGACCTTCTTACGCATAGCAGACCACCTCCAACGGAAGGCTGAGTGACTTCACCACCAGCTGACTCACCTGCATAAAAGTAAAATAAGCGACCACTCACCATGCATTTGAGCATATCATCCACAACTTGCTACTTCCTTCTTGCTAAACGAATAAAAAACAATTTACTGGTTGCGACGTACGCGTATACTGATGAGTGCAATCACTGCGTTGCCACCATTGCAACAGACGAATCAAGGTGGCGCTGGCAACCAGGACATTTGGCTTGCAAAGCCTTCCTTATCGTTTCCTAGTAAGAACAAACCTAGTGGTAAGAATCAACTAGTTGATCAAATTTCATGGAACGCTCCCAGAGCAAGTGTGAGGAAAATCTTCCCTTTACCTCTCCTCTCCTGCTCACCCAATCATATCAAATGTCTCACCATATAAAATGTTCTAGTCTTCACACCACCACCCTTCTCAATTAGCTGCGTAATAAGTGGGTCATAAATGCATTACTACCTTTCCACAATCCAACGTCAACTGTTTAAAGAACTTCTCACCACCACTGTCAAATAATTTCTCCACAGCAGTCATCTACTTGGGGACATACCAACAATCTGTCGATCTTGTCCTTCGATATCTGTCTATCTGTCAATGGATCATTAGCTTCTGCACTTACGCACAAAAATTCTGCAACCTTATTATTCGCAGTTTATTTATTTTTGGGTGATGAATTAACTGTTCTTTATCACAGTGTTCTATTGACAGATATTTTATTAATAACCATTCATATGTTAGTAATAGCATTTGCGTATTTTCACTAGTGTGTGGTTGCGGGCATTTGCACTTTTGTTTGTTTTTCTATGTTTATTTTTGTCTTTATATTTGTGCACAGATTAACTTTGGCAAAAATAATGCAAAATATTGATGGAGCGTGTAAGATGGATGATTATAGGTAGGATGCTTCAGTCTCATAACCTGAAGGTCACGAGTTCAAGTCTCGCTCTAGGCAGCACCTTTCCCTCGGTTATACCATTGGCAGCTGATGACGAACGGCAATAAAATAACTGACACCGTGTCCACCCGCTCTTTTTCGATACGCATTGATGCAACTCGGACAAGAACTGGGATATTGATGATTTAAGCATGGTGCTCGCGGCGGAACTCGAGCTCAATCTTTTACTCAAGGAGAAATGCCTTATCCATTAAACCACGGGTCTGGGTAGGGCGCTTTCCATGGCGCATTGCTTAACCTATTTACCAAGAACGTACACTATCGCATGCACTCGGCCTTTTCTGACTCTCTATTCTGCCATTCCATAATTTCTATCATCCAAGCAGTGCTGCCCAATAACTTTCGACTCATTTCACATCACTTCTCACTGTTCCTATATGCCCTACTAATTTTAGCAAAAGCAGCAATTTCGCGTTTTACCTTAATCATCACAATATTTAATGTCCATTTGACGCTCTGAATGCCCTTCACTCCTTGCCATGTCCTTTGGTTTCTTTACATTTCTTGACAGTGCTTACAGCAGAAATCGCATAATGCTTTTCTCCAAAGAGACGTAACTCATTTTTCCAGGAGGAGTTGTTAAAGCAGAAACCCATGAATGATTCGGGCAAGCGCCTAGATGGGTGAATTTGGCTTTTGTTACTGCCGTGTTTTTGAGTGATTAGGGGGATGAAATCCATATGGCATGCTATGTCAGAGCAATCATCCGCGCGTTGCCAAGACAACTTATAACAAGTAAGTTCTGAGGTGGGATACTGGCTGTAGTAATTTAGAGCTCAGTAGACGTCGCTTGGCGATGTTGAAAGGAAAAGCAATTACCTTGGTAGTAGGGCTGATCTTTTAGTTGAACTCTCACAGAAGCCAAAGAGAAAAGAGTAAAACGATTGCGTTTCACTATCAATATCAGTTTGATTAGAAGAGCACTGATACGCATATGCATATATATATGTTAGGTCTGCAACAGCGAAACCACCAAATCTCTTAGGTAAATCCAAAATTGCGGATGAGGTAACTTAAACGCCTGCTGCTGGCTCAGGTAATGAAAGGCGCAGGGTTTTGTCAAGCCTACATCGGCTTATCCATCGACTATCGTAGGCGGTCGCAGCATCAGCAGCAGCCAAAGTCGATCCCACCTAACAACCTACCTATCCGGCCTCATTGAGGGCTCCATTTCGTACACACGTTTCTGGTGGATATGAATTGTAAGCCTTAATGACAGAGTCATTAAGCATCTAGCATCATCACTCTGCCCGTGAACCCCATGGGAAGACGAAGCTACTCATGAAACAAGGCCAAAGCAGTAGCAATCAGGAGGCCCACAACCCGGCGCAGGTATGGAGCAACGCTGCTAACAAAGCAGATTCGTCTTCTTTTGACCACTGGATAGAACATGTCTTATGGTGAAGAGATGCTAATATTGCAAAAAAAAGATTTGCATAAGTCAAATAACGAGAAAAAGTTAACAAACACCGTCAAAATGCAACGATACTAATCAGCTGGGAACCGTGACGCAGCACATGTGCCTTCACTTCGGAAACACAAACACAGAAGACCAAATTTTCATTTATGGCAGCCAGTCACGTCTAGCCAAAAGATGTGCGACTAGCAAATTCACGCATCACAGGGTTAAAATCTTGCACTTCTCCATAGCACAAGGTTCTCACACTTGTTTTTGCAATCTCGCTAAACCACCTGCGGTAATGGGGCTACATCTAAGAGTAATTGAACAAAGAGAACCTGCGTTGCAGTAAATACCTGCGATGGAAGACGAGGGTGACAACGGGTACGGCCGTGAATATACGATGGGGTATGTTATATCCATTCTCTTAAGATGTGCCGTGTAGGCTAGAGGCGAAGGAACGACTTGAATTTGGTTCTGATGGAGCAGTTTGATTCTCCTGACGTGAGCACTCCTACCTCCCAACTTTCGCTAATGCGCTATCTACTGCCTCTCTCATCCAATATAATAAGAATATCTAAGAACAGTCAACCTTCCCATAACAAAGCTAGTAAAAGGAAGGAAAAGGATGATGAAAAACCCTTGCAAAGGTCTTATGTTGTCTATTTTATATTAATTCTTTCCGCCATAACGCAAACTTGCAATGTTTGTTCGCTCTTAAGAAAAGATTCCACTCCTAACCAACATTTTCACGCGAAACTTGCCACTTAATGCGCATCGCATTTGCCTTTAACTTGTCAGCCTTTCACAAAAGTTAATGCACAAACGCATTTTTCAAGTGATGGGGCATGATACATAGGCAGCAGCCCAAGTGGAAGGCATCGAACTTAGTTGTCAAAGTGTAAGGGGTAATTTGTTTCGTCTCCATGTCACGACTGCTTTTGTAGACCTTTCCTTCAATTGAACGATAATTCATTTCGTATTGAGTACCATGCACATTTCGTCACTTATATCGTGCCTTTTGTCCCATCCATCTTTGCTGCCTTTAACTATTGGTCTCTGCACATTTTCCTGACAAGAATCGGCCTCTTGCGCACTCGGAGCCCTTCACTTGCTATGATGCGCTCTCTGTCCTCACTAGTGATTGCATCGTGCATTTCGGGTGGCGAAATAAGCACACAATTGACATTACCGATTTTGGCACAAGCATTTCGATGCGTACGCACATAACAACGCAATCTGAATGCATCACAGCACCCGTCTACTGAATGCGACACGCAAAATGATTAGAAGCAAAGAAGAATGAAATGCAAAATATCATGCACCAAGCTGACTAAGCCTTCTAATTATTGCAGGCATGCTAGCCCATTTCAGACAAAGCCAGACCCATTCCCACCAGATTGGTTTGCCACTGCTAACTTCCGGGGGTCAACAGTGTTAACGAACAGCCAACTTTTTCTTCTCTGACATTAGGCACTTCCTGGGATACCCACGTATATGTAGCCACAGGGTCTAGTATCCTGTTGCCTGTGCGCGCAACAGATTATTGCGTACTTTGGAGACCATGGGTTGAACTTGTATCACCTAAATGAAATCAAGAAAATCTCACTGCTACACCATCACAGAGACAGCTTAACATAGTCCCTTATCAGTGCGTTTCCCGATAATCTGCTCTGTTCCAACACCCTGCGATATGCTATGCCGTGTTGCACTGCACCACATCACAGTGACACCTGCATACATCTACATCCATCCGCACCTTCTCTTTCCTTCCTCGGCATCTGCATCTGTTTCTACCTCTGCTATCTCACTGCTTACGCGTCAACCAGTTACTTAGTAATCGATTTTATGTAACTGTTGAAGCTCACATCAGTGATTTGTCATGTTGCTTATGCCAACCCACTTGGTAGATAAATTAAATTGAGGGGTGTACACAATGTGAGCAGAGTGGCGCAGTGGAAGCGTGCTGGGCCCATAACCCAGAGGTCTGTGGATCGAAACCACGCTCTGCTAAGTGAACGTTTGCTTATACGCATGGTCGAGTCTAGTTTCAGCTCGCGTCGACGCCTCGTTTACCTGGCCTGACAAAGCAGATTCACCAAGAGTTCATCTGTCACTTCAATTAGACTCTCTATTCTTATTTCTGCCGACTAGGCGGCAGGCTCTGCCAGCATACTGACATGCACTCACTCAACTTGTCGACGCCTACTGTACTCAATTATAGTCCACAATCCACGCACTGGCCATGCAGATAGACGCGCGGTGATTAGAGATGCAAGAGGAGAGGAAAAGGGATTCCTGACTGTGAGTTGGACACGCAATGGCCAAGTCAGACTCGAGATGTCTAACCGCCTTCCCATTAATCAGATATCGCACTAGGCCAAGCCACCTACACTCCATCGCAATCCACCTCCCTTTCCACATCTTCCTCAATCGTACCTAAACACATGCACACATCTTCCAAACAGGTGGCATAAGCATGTTAGCATTAAAAAGCATACGCGCTGCACTCACCATGATAGACAACATTGCTTTGATGGAGAGGAGCGTGCGCAAGTGCGCCAGTGAGGATTTGGTTATGGTATGGTGGTCATCAGCCGAGGTGACTACAAAAATATATGTACGGCTCAGTCAGTGAAGAATTGACCTTTAGATTAGCGTTTAAGGTTCAAGTACCTGCTTATATGCGTATTTATCGCGGCCGTCTCTTATTCGTGTCTACAGTACCTCCTGCGATGGGCACTTGCAGGTTCACCGCAGTGTCTAACTTCCCGCTTGGTATCCTACTGCCTAGCCTTGCGACAAATTTCGATACACTGTAGTGAATGCACATATAGCTAAATAACATTTGATTTCGATTAGTTGAAATTGGGCATTCAAAACGCGCAGCGGAAGCCTGCAGCATGATATACAAAGGCGGTTGGCATTTCAATATGGCATTGTTATCGCAAAGACATGCTGTGTATCCAGTTACTTACAAAAATATCTTAAGGCCAACCGCATTAAACCACGATGCATCACCTCTCACTATAAAAGTTTGGCATTGCTGGTAGAAGTTGGTTCACGCCTCCTGGGCCGCATTGTCCGTACTGCTTATTGTTTGTTAAAGTCGTCACTCGATCGATTTAACGTAGGCACATTTATGTGTGAGCATTTAATTCAGGAACACAGCCACTTAAAAATACTTTAAAAGAACCAGGAAGAAAATTGTGTAATTTAGCTGATGAGACTGATTTATTATAATTATTGCCAAATCACCAGCAAATAAATTCCCTTCTTTGAGAGCCCTTATAATTGACTAAACTAACAGCTAATTTTTTACCGAATTTGCATTTCGAATAAACTTTCGAACACGGCGTAATTGGTGTATCACGCTTTGAATTAATCGGTTGATTAAACAACAATCACTACGCGTTTTAATCAGGTCTAACATAAAAAGCGCATTGCAAGAATTATTGTCCCTATATCAACGCGCGTGTGAGCAAAAATGCAGCCATATACAGAGTTGTGAAACAAGGTTATAAGGTCCAATTTGCAGCAGAAGAAGTCGGTTCCATTGAAAATAGGCAGAGAGCGAATGAGGCCTTTCCGCGGTGCCATTACATCAGCTTTAGTATTCACGTCAGTACGACTTTTTATGTTTTTATTGCGCTTATGCTACCTTTTTTAGCACGCGACCAAATATTCGGGTTAAGGAAGAGGATATACGGATTCAGAAAAAGGCTTACTCCATATGAAAATAACAGTTGCCTTTAAAGGTAGCAGTTCCCTAGGATACTCTATTGCTAGTTGCGAGTGTAAAAAGGGGAGGGCTGGGCAAATAAAACACAGAAAGTTCCATTTTTAGAAGTAATTTTACGAATACGAAAGCCTGGTGTATATGAAAGAGTCGAATTATTGGTGAGAATAGGAACCAGTCGTATTTTCTATTCTTATCAAATTACCATCGTTCCACTTCATGGCAGGCCATCTGTTCATAGTCCACGCAAAACTTGATATCCTAGATGCTCGGTGCTTCATGCCCAAACTGCATACGAATTTTGTTTAAAGGTAAACCGTAACCCAACCAAATTACATATTTTCCCAGGAAATCTATTCGTGTTTCAGAACTTGGCGAAGGAGCGGTAAGCAGGTGCCTGGCAGATTCAGGTGCAACTTGTAAGAAAATGTGGTTAAGAACAGTTTGTCCGTATGTTCAAATAGATCGAATTTAACGACCATGGTCCGAATCTTCTCCTCTATCCATTCTAGAATAGCCTCTCCTAAGGGCTCACGATGATATACACTGAAAATGTAATCAATGGACCGCGTGACCTACGAAACACACACAACAAAGAATGACAATATTTTAAGCAGTTTCGTAATTTACCGGTGACAAATTGTCTTGAGAGCCAAAAGCCTTCCACTACGTGCAATTACTTCACTCACAAGCACTAACATTGATTAGTGCGATAGCGTATAATGTTAGCTTCGAAAACACCCGAAGGTGGCGCACACTGAGGTCAGATTCAACACGCCCGTAGAGTTTACCCTTCATCTATTGCAAATGTAGGGCATCGATTCTGGGTAGCAGCCCTATGTAGATTATTATGTCTCCACATGTTGGCACCAAGTTTCACACAGGATTTTTTGGCTCGGAGCATAAGCTAGACAATAAAGCTATAAAGTTAGTGTGAATCTGAAAAATTAAGGAATAAATCGAAAATAAGGACTGTATATGAAAATTGAGGTTCAGTGACATCAAAATTGAAGGCAACATTTTGAATTATTGTAAACAATATCGTAGACAGCGCCAATGCATTTTGGGGGCTAGAGTGAAGACGGAATGCTAAAATAATATGAAAATAACGTCAAAAATAGAAGAATGAATAAAAGTGGGGAGAAAAGATTATTTCGATGATATAGGGGAATTCGTTGGTGTGGGCATCACTAAAGCCTGTGGAGAGGGTATGGCTTCGGTGGACTGTGCAGCAGGTTTCGTTGCGTTGGTTGTCACCGAAACCTTTGATGTTGATGGACGGTTGACAGATGCTACCGGTCGTTGAGTTGTATTGAGTGTTACTGGAGTCTGCGTTTGAGTTGCATCATTTGTTGACAATTTTGATGATTGCGTTGCATCGGTCGTCACCGACACCTATGCTGACACTAGATGGTTGGCAGGTGAGATCGATGATAGGGTCGCATTGGGTGTTGCTGGAGCCTGCGTTTGAACCATATTATTGCCTGACGATTCCAATGACTGTGTTGCACTAATCATCGCAAGAACCTGCGGTGAATCTGCGCCATTGATAAATGCTGTAATCGGTTCTGTTGCACTGGGCGTTAATGAAGTCTGCATTAAAACTGTGGCATTGGCGGACGGTACAGGTGGTTCCGTGGCATCGGTGGTCACTAGAGCCCGTGCTGATGTTGTTAGATCGGCAGACGGTGTTAATGTTTGGGCTGTGTTGAGCGCTACCGGAGCATATTTTGAAACTGTAACATTGACAGACGATGAAGATGGCTTCGTTGCATTCGCTGTCGCTTGAGGCTGTGTTAATACTATTGGGCTGGTAGAGAATGGCACAGATTCCGTTGCATTGTTCATTCTAGGAGCCTGTGTTGATTCTTTTGCTTCGGCAGTAGTTTGATGGTCAACCGTTGCATTAGATGACGACAAAGCTTGTAGTTCAGCTGTTCCATCTACCATAGCTGCTAAAATCTTTACTTCCATCACCAATTTCCTGTAAGAAGAGCCACTATAAGCGGACATACCATGGGTGAGTGTTAGCACGAAAAATGCCTTTAACTCCTGCATAACGTTCTTGTGTTTTACTCAGTGCTTTTAGGCCTCTGATTAATTTTATAGTCTGAGCCAATGCGTAGGTGTCGTTTGTGCAGCCATGGCATGACACAAATAAAAGCACTTTTTCTTACGTGTTCCAACAACCGGAACGAAGTATTTTGCTTTGTAACTTATTTGCGCCTCATCCTGGTCTGTGACCCCAAGTACCTCGAGAAATGTGCAGCATTTTGTGTTTGAACCGTTTGCTTCGTCAATCTCCTTTCGTGGTGTCGAACGATGCTTTACTTATCCCCCTGACTTGCAATACGCATTGTAAAACGCAAAACAATAGGTGTTAAAAACTAAAATGGAGCCGTCCAACCCTGTGTGAAACTTGGTGCCAACATGTGGAGACATAATAATCTACATAGGGCTGCTACCCAGAATCGATGCCCTACATTTGCAATAGATGAAGGGTAAACTCTACGGGCGTGTTGAATCTGACCTCAGTGTGCGCCAACTTCGGGTGTTTTCGAAGCTAACATTATACGCTATCGCACTAATCAATGTTAGTGCTTGTGAGTGAAGTAATTGCACGTAGTGGAAGGCTTTTGGCTCTCGAGACAATTTGTCAACTGTAAGTTACGAAACTGGCTGCTTAGAATGGCAGAGTAGTGCGAGATGGGATAGTACTTCCGAGTGCGCCGTAGAACACGTGGACGAGGGATGAGGAAATCGAGTTGATTTTATAAGGGCCGAGGTTGTGCTTGCGTGCTGAATCATTTTGAGTCAAGGAGAGAATGATCGTTTTTTTTGCAATTTCAGACCAGCTAAACTTTAACAAATATGGCGAACGGGTGATACGCTGATTGAGTTTAACAAAACATAGTGTTGCCTATGCTCACATGCAATTTACAAATAAAGTCACTACTAAGTACTACTCTGCCAATTTTAGCAACCATTTCTGTGATTCACCGGTGACAAAAAATGTCTTAAGAGACGAGCGATTTCCATTGCATGCAATTATTTCAAGCACATGTACTATCATTGGTTGGTGAAGTAGCGTGGAATGTTAGCTTTGAAAACACCCGAAGGTGGCTCACATTGAGGCCAGATTCAACACATCCGTAGCGTTCACCTCGTCATGGGCTGCACATGTAGGGCATCGATTCTGGGTAGCAGCCCTATGTAAATTATTTTGTTTCCATGTGGTGACATTAAGGCTTAAATAGGATTAAATGGCTCTATTATAATATGCTAACATCTATTACTTTTGCGTTTCGCAACAAGCATTGCAAACAAAGGGGATATGCAAAGCATAATTAAACACCTCAGGGCGAGCGTATCCCGGAAATTCCTAATTATTAAGGCATGAAATACAGTTCGAACGGAATATATCACACAGTTCTAGAGATACTTAAGGTCACGGACCAGGTTGAGCCTGGAATAATATGTCAGAGCAAAACGTCTTGGCCGAAATCATAAATGACACGCCATGGTCATCATATTGCTGACAAATGGCAAAATATCCCCTCGACTTCAAGCATGGTATTCGAGAATTTGGGCACGCTCCTTGGTTGCAAGCAATCAACACTTTGCTAAACACATTACATTCAGAATTAAGGTAAACCCTTTAACTACATTTTAAATCCACATCTGCATCTAGATATATTCTCGCCTTTTACCGTTCCGAAATTCCCTAGTCTTTTAACAGAGCCACTTTAGTGACCGCCGCTTCTACGCTCCAGACGCCACCCATGCCCATCTCGCCTTATCCCTCATCATCATCCTCGTCTTTTTTTCACATGTACCCTATGAATTCCGTAGGTCATGCGCGATTTGGAGAAGTTGCATTTGACACCAGCGCTTCGACAACTTTGTACCTTATTGGGGCCCCATGTTGACTTACTCAATGCTTTGAATTAACGATGCGACCAACTAAGCCTTTCGTTCATTCATAAGCTCTGCATCGGCCGCGATTGGGAGTCAGCCCATCATAGGGATGTATAATTTTCTTCTTCCAAGGACTCATTGTGTCAACACCTACTGCTTCTTTTAAAAAATCTGCAGCATTAGGATAGGAACAAATCACTTGCGTTTGGTGCTAGCGAAGACCAACAACACCTCTTGTTCAAGGCATTTAGTCATTTTTTCCTCCTTCGTAGGCCAGTCGCGAAAGTGACTTCCGAGAAAAGGTTTGTGTCAATGATTTTCAGAATTCCAGATCCTCAAGTCAATTCATTACTTAAGTAGACAGTTTCGCAAGATGGAATGGCTAACCCAATGAGGTTTCCTGGTGGCTCATATCCGATATTGTCAGATTTGGTGATGACATGGTCCTGCAATAAACTCAAGATGACGTTATTATTGATGTCACATCATTGCCGTAAATGTTAGTAATGAAGCCGGCACGGATGACGATGGAGTAAGATTTAAGTAGCCGGCATTGTAACAAAACATTGCTAGGCTAGGCGCTCTGCTTTAGCCGAAAGCAATTGATCTTACTATGAATGCCATCTTTATCACATTTCACACAAATCTATAAGCGTATAGTCGGCAGCCTGGTCTGTTTGACCGTCCTTGACTGGAACCACTTGCGGTAGCAATACTACCAAAATACTGACCGCAGCTTTGTTTCAAGATGGATCAAATGCTACCAACTACTAGCCAAAGATTCTGCTCTGCTGAGGTGTTATTTTGTGTGAATTCTAAGAGCACTCACCTGTGCTATCCTATCCCGAGCTGGGCTCCTTACACTATCATGCATTCCACCACCAGATGCGCTATATGCACAATGAGCATTAATGAAGGAGAACAGACGGCGGAAGGAAATGAAATAAGAGATCAGCCAAAAGTCGGGCCCGTGGTCAAATAAAGACTAAGTCAGCGTGCAAGAATTGAGCTCTGACAAAGTTTCACTAGGATATCAGCCGCAGAACCATAGCACAACCCGTCTGTAGATTGTGCCTGCCAGACAGGGAAATCTATAAAGTTTCCTTAGACTATTTGTTTTAGTTGGCTTAACTTGCACCAAAACTAAAACTGGCATCGTTATCTATCAGCTGTTCTATTTCATGCCTAAACAATCTTTTAACGAATCCAACATGGCGCATTCCTAGTCATCATGGGCTGCAAATGAATGCATGCCACATTTGTGTCACATAACAACCAAGTTCAGAAGCATGAATGCAATAGAAAAAGAAGAAAATTAGACTGCTGGCAAAGCCAGCTGTCTGACTACTCCTGATGGCAAGGAACTTTATAATGAGCATGGATCGTCAAGTATTTTTCTAGCTAAATCACAAAATGAGGCCGGCCGTTCAGGTGGGCGCTAGTATGAATGTATGCAAAAATCTGATTTTGCGGTCAATGCAGTAAAGCGCATATGCATGATAATGTGAATAAGCTGTCCCGCAGACCAATTTCAACAAAAACGGAAAATGTTGTAGTAGTTATTTTATTTGTGGGCAAGGCTGCCAAGCATCACCAAGGACACAGGCAACCGCCGACACAGTTCTGTAATACTATAGATTTCTTATATTCATCTATAAGCCCACAGCAGAAGAGATGATCGAGTCCAGCTTGGCGGCCAGATGGCTTTGACGAAGAGCAGTTGGATACTTGCATACGATAGCAAACTCGATAGTCAGGTGCGTTTTTTTCTGTTTTTCAGTGGTTTCCAGACAAGAGGCCCTCTTGTACACTGTCAGTTCCAATTTAGGTAGCCGTCATCGTCGATTAAAAACGATGGGAATTACAACATGAATTTGGGGTATAATCGACGAGAAAATTTCCATGCATAATCATTGTAGTCTACAAATTCAACAAAAGCCTGCTATGCTGCTAACTTATAGGTCCTACACAATCCATCCTTAAACAGCGTCTTTAGCATCGAAGAATGAATAGATCAACCACTGTTCTCTCCTGGCCGCGCAAGTACCTTTATTGAAGGGACGCCATCCGGGTAAGTTGCAGAGTTCTCTCCCAGCAATAAAGCGGAAACCGCTTGCCGACAATTATACCCTAACAGGAAAAGTTTTGCGTTCCGCAACCATGAATAGCGATTAATGGCAACATGTATTACAATCATTACCAAAGCTTGCCTTAGTAAAATGTCATACTACCACAACTCATAACTACATTGGTGTATGCTAGGCCTTTATATGCGTCCCATTAAATTCATCGAATTACGTGCTACTAATAAAAACTAAGAGGTATCTAACGTTCCTTTAAAAATGCATTTTTAGGCTGAAGCGTTTGCGAAACTATAGTCACCACGCATATGTGACAATTGGGATAGCTATGACAACCTAAAGAATCCTCATGCAAAGGAACCTAATGCTGATGGAACCTGTAAGAACTTAAAGTTCTATTGCAGAGATACGTTGAGTCAAGTTTACGACTGCAATCAATTCTCAATTTCCTTACGGTTCCTTCGGCTTATTTTGATTTTGCATGAATCTCAGTTTCTTTTGGAAAAATCTCTGATGCTAAAGAGTTAGGAACAGATAAAGGCTTGATTGAATTTCTCTCGAGAAAGGTTAGGAAAATAAAATGACAGCGATTTCCACAGTCAAAAAACACTAGGGTAATTGCAAAATTCTTTTCTTAAATTTGGGATTTGAGTTGATGTGAACGGCGCTCAATCTAATTTGCTTTGTAGGGACAAGATGTCGATTTGGCGACTGAGTGAAGGGTAATATATTTGTCTTACTTGGCAAATGTGTTATGATTCGATGACGTGAATTGCACTGCAAGAAATTGAAAGCCAGGTGGTTGAGAGCATCTGATAACCAAGAACAGCATCGCCACAGTCCCCAACATGGAAGGTCGACTTTAGTGCACTTAAGTGAAAGCCTTCAATGCTTGTCATTGAGTGAAGATACCGGTGAGGACGCGATGATGGAATTTCGCATAATCGTGGTCAGAGATTTTGCGCATACGTTTGCATCGTGCACACAATCCTTGCATAAAGAACTTGAGCTAGTACAGTTTAAGAAGATAAGTAAGATTCGGCCCCGCTTTACCACCATCTCACTGTTGCTCCTCGAATATCCCTGTTAGGCTGCGCAGCGCTTGCGCGAGATATTATGCAGTGATTTCTACCTCTTACTTATTTCTGTGCAAGCTACGACGAAGACACTGCTCTTCTTTACGCGCATCAATGCCCTTTACTACTTAAACAGCGTTCTGTCTGCAAGCTAATAGATTGATAGGCAGCCCTCGGTTTCTCCCTCCATCGCCTATTAGTTGCTATAGCTAAAATTTAGCACTGCCTTTCATCACAAACTATAGGTATTAATGACCAAGTCTCACCAGCTTTAGGCGTCACATCAGTCTTGATTCATCCATTTTTGTTTATTAGCTTTAAGCAGATATTACACTCAACAAAAATTGGTGTTTAAGTGCAGTTTGCATCACGTTTGGCTGAGCTCTACTCAAACGCATAAGGTTATTTCATAGATTCTGTCAAGTTATCAGTTTGCATAGTCGTAACTTTGGGATAAAGTATCAATCTAGGTGGCCTTTAGCCCAGGCTCATGAGTGAGAACAAAGCAGGGCTAATCAACTCATTTTCTGTTTGCTAATAAAATCCTAATGCCGGCTTGAAATTCCAGCCTTTGCATAGAAGTATTTTTAGGTGCAAAACGCATAGGCATCAGTATTTAAAGAAAGGAGGACGTATTTTTATGAATAAGGAACACTTTAAAACAGAAAAACACGTTGGAAATGCTGCCAGGCAAATAGATGGATAGAAAGCTAGGTGTTATTTATGTCACGTATCGGTTATTATATTAACCAACACGGAAGTAGGCATTCAAAGTGGTTAAAAATCAAGGTAGGTCCGATGGTTTGTGCACTGCATTTGGGAGCAAGAGTAAAAACTGAAGGCGATTATATTTCATAAGATCTGAAAATTAAAGTGAATGCATCGCTTTTCTACTTTGTCAATCAAAAAATCAGTTGAGAGTAAAATTTTGATTAGTTTTGTTCCATATTGGTCTACTTTGTTGTTACCTAGCCAGCACACTTCTCTAATATTTACGGAATAAGTGCTATCAGTGCATACCGAATGTATTTGTGTGATGCAGAGCTTACAAAGATCCCCATTTGCCTGGTAAAAAGGCCTTGCATAAAATGTTCAGAATGGTACTTTGGCGAATACAACTCCATACTCCATCTTGCTAGGACGCAGCGTGTTTGTTTTCACAACTGAACATCTATACTAGATGGTATTAGTACCGTGCATCTGTGAGAATGCGCACACGCTTCTAAAAGACTCGCTCTTTGGCATCCATGTCAATTCAAGAGTTTTGGTTCTTTCAAGAGATCCCTTGTGCAAGCCTGAGTAAAACGACCGCATGAATAAAAATGCAGCGGTCACGATGAGTAGACCAAAAGCTTGGCTATACCACATTAAATCAACGTATGATTTTAACGCTAATAGCAGCCATCTACTAATTTACTACAAAGTGCTTTTCTGGATTTGTCTATTCCCGCATGCAATAATTCCACCGGTCAAGCAGTGCTGCGAATCAACTTCCTTTTAGGAGCCAATGGATATTTGGTAGACTATTCGCGCATGACAGTTGTGTGCGGTTGCAACTAGTAAATTTGTTTGTGCAAAGACCAAGTACAAGTTGGCCACACTTTATTTGCATACAAAAAGTCACTTTTTGCCAAGACGAAATACATCTTGTTTTCATGGTGCAGTCTCGCAAAACAGGCATCAGGTCTACGTTCCATGGTGAGAACACACTTCCGTCACCCAGTCGGCTAGCACATACCTGCACGAGGAATCATTTACTCAAACACGAAACTTCCATAGTGCACACCTAAAGTTGCAGTCTGTCTGAGGCATCATCGGGGATCACACTTCTTGTTCCTTCCCTTTTTTGTTAATCAGTGGGCACATTTATTTGAAAATTAACTGTTCCCTTTGCAGGTCACCTATAATTCATCGGATGCATTCACACATTGCTAGTGCTCGCAAGAGTCCATGGTAATAGGGAAAGCGCACTCGAGTAGTATTGCGCAATGTTACTGGCGAACTTCTAAGTACTCTCTAAAAATTAATAAAATTGTGCATTTACTTATTTCTACAAAGTGTGCACTGGAGTGCATGGTGCTGCCCATATGTGCTAGACGCGCTCAAACAATTAGTAGGATTTATAAGTCAGCACGATCGGTAGCAGCAGAGGGCCCGAGCTAGGACTTGCTCATGCTATAAGGGTCCATGTCCAAGGACTTGTGGTAGGAGGCTTTAGAAATTTCTCCATATGTTTATATGGCTACAAATCCTTTGCACTCGCTGCAAGGTTGCTCCACGGAGCTTGCTATGTCACACATCGCGTGCCTATTAATGGTACTTGTTTTCCTTTTCCTTAGCTTTATAACACTTGATATCGGTGAACTTCTAAAACAGACCGTTGCTGTGTTTGCAGCAAGGCAAATTTTGACAAAACATGTAAATGTTGCCATTAAAATTGAAGAAAGCAATAAAGTTCTACAATGTTTTACCTCATAAAATTTTTTCGTCAAATACTGCTAGTCCTATTAGTGCAAGTTTTATTAATAATCGTGCGCAAAGTCTTTGATTTGAAATCGCACATGTCTAGATGCTCAACCCCTTCGTCGTAAAGTTCTAGAATGAGGATCAGAGCGATTTGGTTGCTTATTGCCCTAAATGTGGAGCATATACACTCACCCACATCACATATTTATAAAGGCAAAAAACGCAAAATCAAATCCTGAGTAATCCTTGCGCAAGTCGTGCCGTGATCATAAAGATATCGCTGAGTAAGTCGTTGATTTTCTCCCCCCAGCATCGACAGACAGGCTCGGATCTAAACGGTTATGCTATGTCTACGTTTGAAGCCAGTACTTTTGTTAGATCGGTGGCGAAATCATGCACATGCATATATGAGCCGATAACACATCGCCGGATTGGAAGATATTGCAGATCAGCATGCGGGTGCCTTAAATCATTGACGATCTTTTGTTGCACAAAGAATTGTTATTTGTTTACCTTATTGTGCATGAGAGCTAAGCCATTTTAAAAACCAATGTTTGTATGCATGCGTTCGCTCCTTCCATGATCGCCTCATGTCTGCTGGGCAAACTATCGCTAAGTTCGAAGACAATCGGCTGATATTGTAAATGAATATGGCTGAGAGGGACATCATCCAACATTATGATAGATTTGTGCACGAGGGAAATCTAGCATCAGTCTGGCTAAATTGCAAGGTAGAGCACTGACAATTTAGGGTCATGGTATGTTGAGGAAGATTTCATTAGAAGGGCAGAGCATGGCAATGATTGACAGATTAAAACGTACTAATCCACAGTCATTTCTTTTGGAGAGAGGTTTCCAAGTAGCAAGGTGGTATCCGTCAGTCGAACCCAAGCCAGCGTTAGTCCAGATGACCTATTTTTGCAAAATCAGCGAGATAGTCGTCAACGCTGCCGCTAAAGACGGCCTTTTGGATTGCGCACGTATACCATTTCCATCAGTGCAATTTGACACGGCATTCCTGCTAACCTTGAGGAGCACACCAACCAAAAGGCCGCGTGAAAGCTGGATTGAATTAGAGGTGTTGCCTCTTCAATCTATCCTCATCCAACCATCATTGTTCGTCTATCCGCTTCCCTTGGCCTAATTTCTCTGCGCACCGCGGTTTATCTTCATTTTGATTAAAGTAGGCATCTCGCGGTGGGGTAGAGAGGTACCTGAATCCCCAAACGGTTACCGACTCAAGGGTCAGCATCAGAGAGGAATACCAAGGAACATCGGTATCTTTTCCTTTGCATCCACGATGATGCAAGAAAATCGCCTAAGGTGGAAAGCAAAGACGAGTGATGTCTGCTCTTGCAAAACCATCAACAAAGAATGGTGTCTAAAGCCCGCATTAGTCGACATTGGGAGCCACCACGTGGCACGTGCAACTGATCGATTTACACGTGTCAGGCTCAAAGAGGTCAAGCACACAGCCAACCTCCAGACATGCTTCGCTGCGTGTTATTTTGTCAGTGCTTCCCTTCCACTTCGGTTCCTCCCTGACCCCTTTATCCGCTGCTTCCGTCGCCTCCATCGGCTTGTCATTCTCAATCCCCCAACTCGACGTTCTCGGGACCTCAAAGGATTACAGCAGACAAATATGGTAGAAATTTGGGGTAGGTTTTGCTGCCAATCCCTCTTCCTTTCTTTATGCCATCTTCCTTTTCTTCTCTTTTGCTAAATTTGCGTGCGTCATTCTGATAATATCGCATCTGATATCCAGTGTAAACCAAAAAGAAAAGGAAAGCTGCATTTAGCCTCATTGAGTGTGTTATTTAAAAAAGGAATTTAAATCCCCTCTACCAAGTTGATTTCTTCATATTTAGCCTAGCCAAATGGCTAGATGAGTGAGTGCTGCACCACGGTCCTATGCGGATCATCCTAGAGTGTCCAATCCCAGCCCCCTTTTCTGATTCCCATACCTCTCGCCTCTCATTCTCATAGGTTTGCATCACATCGCCTCTATCTCAGCCACTCCTTCGTCTCCTCCAGCCAATAAGGCATGTTTCGTTGCGCATACGGGAAAAATATATGTGCTGCTGGTAGCTGTCGTGATGAGAGGCAAGGATTCGTCCAAGCGTATGATTGCGAACACGTACCAACTTGCCTCACATCCATGTCTAATTGAGGAAGCGCTGTAGCACGGTACTCAAGACTATGCCTAACTAGATTAAACTAGTTTTTACCGTAATAACACAGAGTGGATAATTCACCTGAGATAGAATATGGCAGGCTTGGACAAATAGGAAAAGATGCAAGCTGACGCTACCTCATCTTCAGAGGAGCCTTCATGCGTTACCACTCAAGTCAACCACAGCATCTTATTTGGTCCGCCTAGTTGACTAGGCACAACTCCATGCCATGTGAATTGAGGCCTTCCCTTTCTTCCTCTTAGATATTATGGATCATATTGTGCGCGCAAGAACTGGGTCTGATGAAGTTCTCGAAATGGAAGGGTGGAGGCACACTTGTTTACCCCTTCTCTCTTACACCCTACTGCGCTCCATCTTTTATGCGTGTCTCTGTCTCCCACTACGCTAGATGTACTTTCAAGTATTGCGTCTTGCACTATGGTCCACCGCGTATTCTTCACGCATTTAGCCCACCCTTTCCACTTTAGCACCATGAGGATCACATGTTCCTCCGCCTCCTTTACGCATCTCTTAAATTCACCTCCTTCAAACTCAACCTCGAGTCGCTCCCGCCTCCTCCTCCTCCACCTCCTAGTAAGTCCACTTCACCCCCCACCAATAGCACCTTTGATCATAACATAAGCAAATAATGCCAAGATTCATAGTTTAGGACATGTTGGCACAGGCTAGACTAAATGTGACTAAACCGCAATTTACTGAGGACTTAAACTTGTGTCAGCATAGCTTAGCTTGGATTGCCAAACACTTTCCGTTTCCATCTTTTTTACTGTCCAGCATTGGTCCTACCTCCTACCCCAACACTTACTCCCGCAAAAGCGACTGTGAGCATACTGCTCCGACTTTGCAATTTGCAGGCCGGCGGAACTCTTACCTTCCCATCTCACTACCAACCCCTTTTTTCGCCTTTTAGAGATTGCCTCAGCCTAACGCTCTACAATGACTAGTAAGAATGCGCCACCCCTCTTGAGACTACCCACACTCTGTTCACTATGTGCATCGGCTTCTGTTTTACTGCCTGTCCTAAGGTTGCGTTTGTGTGCCATTGCCCACTTCCTATTTTGTTCTTTTAGAGAGTCCTATTAAATGGGAAACGTGTATGCGTAGATATACTTGAGTGCATCTGATTGTCTTCTTCAAACTTGTCCTTTTAGACGACCGGATATGCGGCTCCATACTTAACGAAGTAGGCTTTCCCTCGGTAAGTGGTTTAATGTCCAATTGGTTTCAACCCGACACATCACCAACAATCCAACACCCGCTAAATAACTCACAATCACATATCTAACCCCATTTTTGCTTCTGTGACTCTCTACATTATTTCTATCTTTTAGATTAAAGCGAACACCTCGATTTGAGAAAGGGAGTGTATCAAAGTGCCCAACTTGTGTCGATCGGGGCGAGTCGAAAGGAGGCAAAATAGGTAACGCAGGATGTTAACTCGGCGTAAACTTTAATCTCAGGTGGAGACAATTTGTCTAGTTTATCACTATTATTCTTGGTTATTCATACGAGCACGTAAGAATGGAGTCCTCCAAAAGAGGTGGTGCGTTGTAAACAGCGATGGGTAGAGAGTTACAGTAGGAGAGCCAGAGTTCTTTATAAACCGGAGAGCAAATTGGATGAAGAGGGCCGCCTCATTAGTTGTATCTTCGATGAGTATCCTGCCATTAATATGTGGTCTCCATATAAGGGACAATTTAAAACTATAAATGTTTAGTCATGGTACATCCAATGGGAGTGCGAGAGAAAAGAGCGTTTATAGTCGCGGATCTGACCGGCACCATTCGCTCATGAGTAATACCTTGTGATTACTGACGCAAGATGTCGGTTATGTCTCGGTCTCGGTTGCGCGCACTTCGTTGACCGCTTTGCACTGGATGGATAAGCTGGCCTGTGGATTGAGCTAGATGTCGTGGTCCTTTTTGGTATGCCAAATGCCAATATTTTTTATGAGGGCTATTGCGCCATTTGTGTAAAAGAGAGTTTCGAGATATCACAGTGGCGAATAGTGGCTTATGTTTCTCAGTTCGATTTTAAGATCGTTTAAACGTTACCTTAAAACGAAAATATCGTATTGAAGCATTTTTCTCTTTTGAATCAAACATGTATAATGGCACTTACAAGTTGCTTTCGCATATTTTTGATTATTGATTATAAATATGCTTGCAATAGCATGTTTAAAAGCATTTCAGATGTGTTTACGCCTAAATTTGTGCAGTTTTGTTATTCGTGCAAAATTTGAGCCAAACGGTTTTAATCTTATACGTTCAAAATGATCTGTCAATTTGAAGGTCATTGCTTGATGTATGTGTTTTGTCTGTGGGTACATGCTGCTCCTTACTGATCATGCTAAAGTTAGGACCTTGGATAAAGAAGCTTAAGCTTCTGGAAGCTACAGGGAAACTAGGAAAACATTGGTCTCTTTGGTACTCGTGATGGTGTTGAATTGAAGACAAATGTGAATGTGTCCGTTTCTGCTGATGCAGCAGATAAGCTTCGGTGGTAATTGAAGGAAACAGGATTTGAAATTGAACCTTCCTGTTTGCAATCCACCTAGACATGAACATATATCATTTTGCGAGTGCTTTTGATGCACGTTTGGTTCTTGCCGTCTTCAATGTGGATGCTTAATGAGAGAAACCGCAGTTATTCGCCTTTCCTGTCTTCCCACATTTACATCGTGCCAGTTGTGTCATTCAAGTTGTTCTGCCACTTACTTCGGCAGAACCTATCATGTGCAATTTTGTCATTTTTCAAACTGGGGCTTGTGCACACTCCTTTCCATCGATGGACTGAATCGCCTCCTCTACGACATCAGCAAGTATGATTTGTAGAAGCATGGGTCGAGGTAGTAACGGTTCTGTTGGGAACGCGATGCCAATGTGCAGCCCACACCACCCTTAGACTGGCCGTCGATCTGCTGATTTAATTGGTAGGTTTATCATAGAAATCGATCACCATTGGGATTGTTTCTCTAGGCAAGAAGACGCGTTTTGGTTCGGAATCCCTTGGCTAAGGTGATACAAGAGCTAGAGTATTGAACTTGGCCACTGTAAACGGAAACGAGAGAACACGTGGCGCAGTGCACCAGCCGAATGCCTTCGCTGGTAAAATTGTTGAAGTCGGCTAACTGCCGCCTGACGCGGTAGTTCCCACGTTCATGACATTGTGGACAGAAAGCACCAGTCGTTGGTGTGAGTTGAGGGCTTGGACATACAGAGGCTGAAACTCGCCCAAATTGTAAGTCCTCATAATCATGACACATCTGTTCACATTTCATTACATGTTGTACTTTTCTTTTATATAGTTTGATTAGGCATTCCTCCTCGTCATCAAGTGCAGTCTTTAGTACCTGCAGCAGGTACTGCCGGTCAGATAGAAATCACGCTTTGGTGACTTACGGCCAACTGCACCTTCGTTAGAGCCACTTTGTACCTATCTGCTTATTGTGTGGCCCACTTATTTGCACGGATCTTGAGTGAGCGTTTGTTACACTACTGGTGCCCATTAATGATTAGCAAGTCTACTGCATGTATTCATTAGCCTCTAATCATGCATCTGGCTGAATTTGTTCATTTTCGCACTTAACCGTGTCTCTTGCTTAGCTTTTCGTCAAATCTGCGAACAACTTTACAGCAATCCGACATCTCTAAAAGTGTGAACAAATCGCAGCGTGTAGTGTATTGACTGCTTTATTGATGAGCCAAATCGAATTATTGATCAATCAATCACTAAAATCCTTGTTGTCGACTCCCTGATTTCCTCTATGAGTTACTTTCTCCCATAATTAGCAAAAATACCCATAAGACAACGTCAACCACTAGTAGATGTGCAGTTTTGTATTCATGGGTAACGTGGTGGCTAAACCTAGCCAAGATATTTGAGCTGGTTGGCGAACAGTTGCGCAACAATGCTATGTAAGCTGAGCGATCTTTGTGTAGCAAATGGCCATGTTCTGATGCAGACGCGAGGCTCGTGCTTCGCAGTCGACGTGTGATGCATTTTATCCAAAAGTGTGTGATCTGCATCTCTTAGAAAGGGATAGTGATTTAAAGCGCTCACCTCCACTCTATTTGCTCCTCGATTCGTTCATTTCAAACAGAGAGGTACTCTCGACGTACTGCTGCCCATTTGAAGATCCTGGCCAATCAATTGCCACATTTATCTGTGACTGAATTCTTACCACACAGACTCAGAATGAGGCAGCTTCTGCCTCCTAGCCGCTAGTACCATATCTACCGACCGCTGATTATTTGCTCATTTGTTAGGTCGATGAAGACACTTCTAATGGAATCTCCATTTCTCGATTCATTGTGTGGTTGGCAGTAATGATGGAATCAAAATAAAACAATTGTGGTCGAAAACACTCGCCACGAAGAGAATAAGGCATGAAGGTGTCAGTTTTAGCATCATCGAGAATCGCATGATTCGTCCAAAGCTGTAGAAATCTCGACTAGGCAAACGATCTAACTAAATTTCTTGTTCTGCCATCACTATAAAAGGAAAAAGTTAGGGGTGGTGAGTTTGGCAGACAAGGCAGAAAAACATCATGTAGGTCGATGACTGCCCATCTATTCTTATCTACCAGTCAAGTATTTACATAAAATGTAAAAATGAAAGAATCGTAATGCTTGCTATGCACAAAAATGCAGGCAGGATCAAATTCACATCTCGTCTAGGTCTCTACGTCACGTCAACTAGTTTTTGGTCGACGGCAAAAGAGCAATACAGGTAAGAAGTTCACGCGGGGGTGATTAGTGTACCTCCTTCAAGGCAGCAAAAACAACACCGCATCTTAACTGAAAGTCGCATTCATGGGCAATTCAAAAGCAATTGTCGCAAGAGGCGTCCTATGAAGATAAGCTACATCGAGTATGACGGCTTTGATAAAAGTTCAAATCAATTTTGAATGCAAACAATGTAGTATCGTTAACATCCTAAATAGTTCAACCTTCATGGGCACAATAAAAACCGTCAACTGAATCGAAAACTTGTCTTGTGACTTCACAAAAGTCGACTGAGCATAAAATGCAGACAGATTCTGGAAAAAGAAGGCCTATTCAAATTTGGAAGACAGCGACAATTCATTTGCTGAAATATGCTTAACTGATGCACCAGTGCATGATGCATCAACCACTAGTATTACTTAAAAGTAAATGTTATTTGGATGTAGGTTTTACGTTCCAATGCGGACAATTGCACGGAATGCGACGCTGGTTAATGCATCACCCTTGTCAACGTTCAGTATGTTTCGTCAGTTAACAGTGGTGGCAGAACGTTAAAGCAAGCACTGTGACGACCTCTTCCACTCGTGTCCATTAGAAATTTTTGCATATATGCACTTTGGCAAAAGACGAAACAAGTGGCATAGACAGTTGTGAAATTGAGAGAGTTTGACTGAGGGCGTGATTAGAGGCTAATGAGCACAAACACTAGACTTGCTAACATTTAATGGGCGCCATTAATGACACAAACGCCTACTCAAGATCTGCACAAGCAAGTGTATTACACAAGGGAAGGTAAAAGCAGCTCTAACGAAGGTACAGTTATCCGTAAGTCATCCAAGTGTGATTTTAATCCCATCGGCAGTACCTGCCACAGGTATAAAAGCCTACACCTAATGCCGCAGGGGCATACCAAATTAAATTAGATGGATTTAGAATACATAATGCAATGCAGTGTTAACAGGCGTGCGCATCATTGTACACACAATTTGTCAGGTTCCTTCCTCCACACATCTGCACTCTTAACTTGCACCGATGGATTGCGTTATCAGTCTACGACGTCATGTACGCGAAAATTGCCGCACCGTAAGGCATTTAACCATTCACTAACAATTTTACCAAAGCAAGCATGGAACTGGAACGTTGCGTCAAGTGTGCAGTCATCTTCGTTGTCAGTGGCAAAATTTGGAGTTTAGCTCAGCTGTCACCTCAGGAAAGAGGTTTCGGGCTGGAAGTGGAGTGATATGCAGAGGACCAATCTCAGTCAAGGTGAAGTTCAATGCTAAANCCGGCGGAACTCTTACCTTCCCATCTCACTACCAACCCCTTTTTTCGCCTTTTAGAGATTGCCTCAGCCTAACGCTCGACAATGACTAGTAAGAATGCGCCACCCCTCTTGAGACTACCCACACTCTGTTCACTATGTGCATCGGCTTCTGTTTTACTGCCTGTCCTAAGGTTGCGTTTGTGTGCCATTGCCCACTTCCTATTTTGTTCTTTTAGAGAGTCCTATTAAATGGGAAACGTGTGTGCGTAGATATACTTGAGTGCATCTGATTGTCTTCTTCAAACTTGTCCTTTTAGACGACCGGATATGCGGCCTTATACTTAACGAAGTAGGCTTTCCCTCGGTAAGTGGTTTAATGTCCAATTGGTTTCAACTCGACACATCACCAACAATCCAACACCCGCTAAATAACTCACAATCACATATCTAACCCCATTTTTGCTTCTGTGACTCTCTACATTATTTCTATCTTTTAGATCAAAGCGAACACCTCGATTTGAGAAAGGGAGTGTATCAAAGTGCCCAACTTGTGTCGACCGGGGCGAGTCGAAAGGAGGCAAAATAGGTAACGCAGGATGTTAACTCGGCGTAAACTTTAATCTCAGGTGGAGACAATTTGTCTAGTTTATCACTATTATTCTTGGTTATTCATACGAGCACGTAAGAATGGAGTCCTCCAAAAGAGGTGGTGCGTTGTAAACAGCGATGGGTAGAGAGTTACAGTAGGAGAGCCAGAGTTCTTTATAAACCGGAGAGCAAATTGGATGAAGAGGGCCGCCTCATTAGTTGTATCTTTGATGAGTATCCTGCCATTAATATGTGGTCTCCATATAAGGGACAATTTAAAACTATAAATGTTTAGTCATGGTACATCCAATGGGAGTGCGAGAGAAAAGAGCGTTTATAGTCGCGGATCTGACCGGCACCATTCGCTCATGAGTAATACCTTGTGATTACTGACGCAAGATGTCGGTTATGTCTCGGTCTCGGTTACGCGCACTTCGTTGACCGCTTTGCACTGGATGGATAAGCTGGCCTGTGGATTGAGCTAGATGTTGTGGTCCTTTTTGGTATGCCAAATGCCAATATTTTTTATGAGGGCTATTGCGCCATTTGTGTAAAAGAGAGTTTCGAGATATCACAGTGGCGAATAGTGGCTTATGTTTCTCAGTTCGATTTTAAGATCGTTTAAACGTTACCTTAAAACGAAAATATCGTATTGAAGCATTTTCCTCTTTTGAATCAAACATGTATAATGACACTTACAAGTTGCTTTCGCATATTTTTGATTATTGATTATAAATATGCTTGCAATAGCATGTTTAAAAGCATTTCAGATGTGTTTACGCTTAAATTTGTGCAGTTTTGTTATTCGTGCAAAATTTGAGCCAAACGATTTTAATCTTATACGGACAAAATGATCTGTCAATTTGAAGGTCATTGCTTGATGTATGTGTATTGTCTGTGGGTACATGCTGCTCCTTACTGATCATGCTAAAGTTAGGACCTTGGATAAAGAAGCTTAAGCTTCTGGAAGCTACAGGGAAACTAGGAAAACATCGGTCTCTTTGGTACTCGTGATGGTGTTGAATTGAAGACAAATGTGAATGTGTCCGTTTCTGCTGATGCAGCAGATAAGCTTCGGTGGTAATTGAAGGAAACAGGATTTGAAATTGAACCTTCTTGTTTGCAATCCACCTAGACATGAACATATATCATTTTGCGAGTGCTTTTGATGCATGTTTGGTTCTTGCCGTCTTCAATGTGGATGCTTAATGAGAGAAACCGCAGTTATTCGCCTTTCCTGTCTTCCCACATTTACATCGCGCCAGTTGTATCATTCAAGTTGTTCTGCCACTTACTTCGGCAGAATCTATCATGTGCAATTTTGTCATTTTTCAAACTGGGGCTTGTGCACACTCCTTTCCATCGATGGACTGAATCGCCTCCTCTACGACATCAGCAAGTATGATTTGGAGAAGCATGGGTCGAGGTAGTAACGGTTCTGTTGGGACCGCGATGCCAATGTGCAGCCCACACTACCCTTAGACTGGCCGTCGATCTGCTGATTTAATTGGTAGGTTTATCATCGAAATTGATCACCATTGGGATTGTTTCTCTAGGCAAGAAGACGCGTTTTGGTTCGGAATCCCTTGGCTAAGGTGATACAAGAGCTAGAGTATTGAACTTGGCCACTGTAAACGGAAACGAGAGAACACGTGGCGCAGTGCACCAGCCAAATGCCTTCGCTGGTAAAATTGTTGAAAGTCGGCTAACTACCGCCTGACGCGGTAGTTCCCACGTTCATGACATTGTGGACAGAAAGCACCAGTCGTTAGTGTGAGTTGAGGGCTTGGACATACAGAGGCTGAAACTCGCCCAAATTGTAAGTCCTCATAATCATGACACATCTGTTCGCATTTCATTATATGTTGTACTTTTCTTTTATATAGTTTGATTAGGCATTCCTCCTCGTCATCAAGTGCAGTCTCTAGTACCTGCAGCAGGTACTGCCGGTCAGATAGAAATCACGCTTTGGTGACTTACGGCCAACTGCACCTTCGTTAGAGCCACTTTGTACCTATCTGCTTATTGTGTGGCCCACTTATTTGCACGGATCTTGAGTGAGCGTTTGTTACACTACTGGTGCCCATTAATGATTAGCAAGTCTGCTGCATGTGTTCATTAGCCTCTAATCATGCATCTGGCTGAATTTGTTCATTTTCGCACTTAACCGTGTCTCTTGCTTAGCTTTTCGTCAAATCTGCGAACAACTTTACAGCAATCCGACATCTCTAAAAGTGTGAACAAACCGCAGCGTGTAGTGTATTGACTGCTTTATTGATGAGCCAAGTCGAATTATTGATCAATCGATCACTAAAATCCTTGCTGTCGACTCCCTGATTTCCTCTATGAGTTACTTTCTCCCATAATTAGCAAAAATACCCATAAGACGACGTCAACCACTAGTAGATGTGCAGTTTTGTTTTCATGGGTAACGTGGTGGCTAAACCTAGCCAAGATATTTGAGCTGGATGGCGAACAGTTGCGCAACAATGCTATGTAAGCTGAGCGATCTTTGTGTAGCAAATGACCATGTTCTGATGCAGACGCGAGGCTCGTGCTTCGCAGTCGACGTGTGATGCATTTTATCCAAAAGTGTGTGATCTGCATCCCTTAGAAAGGGGTAGTGAATTAAAGCGCTCACCTCCGATCTATTTGCTCCTCGATTTGTTCATTTCAAACAGAGAGGTACTCTCGACGTACTGCTGCCCATTTGAAGATCCCGGTCAATTAATTGCCACATTTATCTGTGACTGAATTCTTACCACACAGACTCAGAATGAGGCAGCTTCTGCCTCCTAGCCGCTAGTACCATATCTACTGACCGCTGATTATTTGCTCATTTGTTAGGTCGATGAAGACACTTCTAATGGAATCTCCATTTCTCGATTCATTGTGTGGTTGGCAGTCTGAACAGAATCAAGATGACCTTGTACTTGGGCGCCCGTAGCAGTAATGATGGAATCAAAATAAAACAATTGTGGTCGAAAACACTCGCCACGAAGAGAATAAGGCATGAAGGTGTCAGTTTTAGCATCATCGAGAATCGCATGATTCGTCCAAAGCTGTAGAAATCTCGACTAGGCAAACGATCTAACTAAATTTCTTGTTCTGCCATCACTATAAAAGGAAAAAGTTAGGGGGTGGTGAGTTTGGCAGACAAGGCAGAAAAACATCATGTAGGTCGATGGCTGCCCATCTATTCTTATCTACCAGTCAAGTATTTACATAAAATGTAAAAATGAAAGAATCGTAATGCTTGCTATGCACAAAAATGCAGGCGGGATCAAATCCACATCTCGTCTAGGTCTCTACGTCCCGTCAACTAGTTTTTGGTCGACGGCAAAAGAGCAATGCAGGTAAGAAGTTCACGCGGGGGGTGATTAGTGTACCTCCTTCAAGGCAGCAAAAACAACACCGCATCTTAACTGAAAGTCGCATTCATGGGCAATTCAAAAGCAATTGTCGCAAGAGGCGTCCTATGAAGATAAACTACATCGAGTATGACGGCTTTGATAAAATTTCAAATCAATTTTGAATGTAAACAATGTAGTACCGTTAACATCCTAAATAGTTCAACCTTCATGGGCACAATAAAAACCGTCAACTGAATCGAAAACTTGTCTTGTGACTTCACAAAAGTCGACTGAGCATAAAATGCAGACAGATTCTGGAAAAAGAAGGCCTATTCAAATTTGGAAGACAGCGACAATTCATTTGCTGAAATATGCTTAACTGATGCACCAGTGCATGATGCATCAATCACTAGTATTATTTAAAAGTAAATATTATTTGGATGTAGGTTTTACGTTCCACTGCGGACAATCGCACGGAATGCGACGCTGGTTAATGCATCACCCTTGTCAACGTTCAGTATGTTTCGTCAGTTAACAGTGGTGGCAGAACGTTAAAGCAAGCACTGTGACGACCTCTTCCACTCGTGTCCATTAGAAATTTTTGTATATATGCACTTTAGCAAAAAACGAAACAAGTGGCATAGACAGTTGTGAAATTGAGAGAGTTTGACTGAGGGCGTGATTAGAGGCTAATGAGCACAAACACTAGACTTGCTAACATTTAATGGGCACCATTAATGACACAAACGCCTACTCAAGATCTGCACAAGCAAGTGTATTACACAAGGGAAGGTAAAAGCAGCTCTAACGAAGGTACAGTTATCCGTAAGTCATCCAAGTGTGATTTTAATCCCATCGGCAGTACCTGCCACAGGTATAAAAGCCTACACCTAATGCCGCAGGGGCATACCAAATTAAATTAGATGGATTTAGAATACATAATGCAATGCAGTGTTAACAGGCGTGCGCATCATTGTACACACAATTTGTCAGGTTCCTTCCTCCACACATCTGCACTCTTAACTTGCACCGATGGATTGCGTTATCAGTCTACGACGTCATGTACGCGAAAATTGCCGCACCGTAAGGCATTTAACCATTCACTAACAATTTTACCAAAGCAAGCATGGGACTGGAACGTTGCGTCAAGTGTGCAGTCATCTTTGTTGTCAGTGGCAAAATTTGGAGTTTAGCTCAGCTGTCACCTCAGGAAAGAGGTTCCGGGCTGGAAGTGGAGTGATATGCAGAGGACCAATCTCAGTCAAGGTGAAGTTCAATGCTAAACATGCCACCCAAGTCAGTGGATCGACACCAAGCTTAAAGGCGACGTGGGTTGCATATGGACACAGTGTTCGCAGCATGATCTTCATTACCACGCAATGAATCCAGAGCGTGTGGGGATTCATCCACGGTTGGGGAGATTAAATCGGTCATGGGGAGAAGCCAAGGTCAGCAATGAGGAAATATACATGCAAGTAAATTTATGCGACAGCACCACTACTGAAGTGCTGTTTCCAAATTCCGTATGGTAGCGATTTACTTCTTCTCCTTATTCGCACTTTGACTAAAAGCGGTCTGATTTACCTTCTAGAAGAAAGCAATAGGTGCCCGCAAAAATTATCAGCTTGCCAAGTAGCACACGATTAGAGCTTCTGGCCATTACACGGAGCATTTGCTTACTCAGGATGATTTCTCGGTAAGCTAGCAAGCACATATTAGCCCAACGGTCGCTACCTTCAAATGAGTCGGCAATGATTCACCACATTCGCAGTCACATTTTGAGTCGGACCCCGATGTCATTAAATATAGAGTGGTTCTTACAGATTTAAGGCCGGTATTGCACTAAGGAGGTGAGCGTTTTAAGTTTGCATGCACTTCCTCTCTCCTCTGTCGCACTTCTTCCAACTCCAGATAAAATGTTCGATGGCTATTTAAACTTGTTACTATAGTGAGTTCAAGAGGTTCTCAGGGTCGTGAATTTGATTTTGGCTGCTCACTTGTCACCCGAAATATATGTTTACACATGAACTGAACCTACCTACCTAGGGAAATCGTGAGCAACCAGGAGGCATATAAGCGGAAGATAAAGTGGTTCTGCAAGTTGATAACTAAACGCGTCGAAAAGCTTTAGCACTGCCAAACCAATGATTAAACGCACAACGCAAACCAATCCTCCAACTTTATTCTTAACACAGACAAAAGAGTTGACCACAAAGTAAAATGTTGACTATCACATGTGTTGGTAGCAAATTGTAAATAAACACAATGCTAGGTTGGGAGTAACTTCCACTGGACCAGCGAGAAATATGCGGTAAAGTAAGAAAATCTCACCATCGCAAGACGAGCCGGCTGCGATGAAGCAGTTATTCGTTTTAAAGAAAGCACGTTGTCGAAAATTCTTATGGTGAATGCTGCACTTTCAACAGTGCCCTGTGTCCTGATAAATAATTTACCCTTGCAATCGGAGCATGATGCAGCAACCCAATAAACTCCAGTGAAAGGATCTTACACAGCATCAAAGTCTTCATTCAACAGCACATATGAAACTGAATGACACTTTTGCGTGCTCAAATATTCATGCTGTGTCTTACAAAAGGATGCAGCGCCAACATCTAAAGTCCATAACTACGCAATAATGAGCGAATCGTGTCCCACGGGCGTTAGCAAGTAGGTCGAATGCCTGCGCATTCAGGACAACGCGATTAATTCTTAATGTAGGTCCGTTAGTTGGCGGATCAACAACTTAGTAAAAGCACCTACTTAACATTGCTTTAATTGTCTGCAATCCAGCCTTAAAATTTGCATTGTTTTATATTTGCCACTCTAATGGGCATCGGAACTTCCACTTGGGCTCATTAATATGGCATATCAAGAATTCAGAGTGATTATGGTTGCGGCTGCGGACCGCAAGTCACAAAGCCCATCAAACTTGAGTTGACGTCCTCTTACTCGAATAACGTATAGAGGGTGTAAAGTAGACCGCTTCAAGGCGAAACCGGTGTTGCCTCATCTCAAAATTGCCTTCATTTTTTCTTCTTTGAAAATTTGGCATTAAATCAGAACATTATTAAGCAGTAAATAACCCCGCAACAACAGGTTCTTTAATTTCAAAAAGTCATTCTGCATTCAAACAGTCGAAAGGACGCTTGCAATTCGATGTCAGTTTATGCGAAACCAAGCTCAGTTCCCTTTCCATATGCGCCTAAGAGCAAAGGAGACAAAAAAAATCGAACAAGAAATCGCATGTATTAGTCACTATCATATTTTTTGATTCGAAGGAAAATGTGTTGCTAAAGTGCCAGTATAAAGCACTCTGCGCGCTCACAGACGCCCGTGCGATGTTTAATCTTAAATCAAGTTTATTTTGCGCGATGGCCACAGAGCAATACACGAGGGCACCGTTGTGACTAATAAGAGTGCGCGACCGCAGTGTGGTTACATTTGTTCCATACATGTGAGGAATGAGGTTGCGAAGTTAGGAACAAGAAAGCTGTATTTTCATGGCTGCGAAGAAAATGCCAGCAGATTTAGCGGTCCGCAGGAAAAGCGACAGTCGACCATGTCTTGGCGTAAAATCAAGCATTTAGTTTAACGCACTATTTGGCATATGACATAAGCGAACAACCATGTGTGCGTTAGAATTGCAATTACTAATTATTATTACTGCCTAAAAAGACTTTTATACTTATACGCAGGAAATAATTTGTGCGATGAAAAGGAGGAATAACTGACCATGCTAGGGGAATGGCTCAAATTTGGCCTATGAGAAGACACCCTTCATAACCAGAAAGACATGAATCCCACATGTTACTCATCGATTGACAAGCACAAAGCACCTGCGGTTCTGTTCCGAAACCACTAATTGCATGAACAAAGTGCACGAAATTTAATGTGCATTGCCTTTTAATATCTATTTGGGGAGCTGTCCAACAGTTCGCAGAATGTCTTCATAGATCAGGTCGTCATGAATATTCTCAAGCGCGGTAGGTTCTACGCCATATGACATGGAGACAAGCCCAGCGAATTATCTCCGCATAATTGATCATAACTTTGTTCTGTCGCCTGTTACACCAAATGCGCCATCTACGAGGAAACTTGG
This sequence comes from Taenia hydatigena, assembly GCA_036345935.2. Taxonomy (NCBI): domain Eukaryota; kingdom Metazoa; phylum Platyhelminthes; class Cestoda; order Cyclophyllidea; family Taeniidae; genus Taenia; species Taenia hydatigena. The sequence goes on from JADWOT020000007.1 coordinate 5,207,281, forward strand.
AGAAAAGGGGAAAGCAAAAGCCACCCAAGGCTTCGAACGTCTTCTGCATGCAGTCCACACTTGGAAAAGAATGTATCAGTTCCCACATCATGCCAGTCACAGCAGGTGTTTGCTCAGGCTTAATAATATCACCTAGAGCAATTAGGTGTCCACAATTCCGACTTCCTAAATCCGAGTAATCAAGGTCCAAAATGACACAGTCATAATTAGTAAAACACATTTACCATCAAAAGTTTTGTGAGTCCTCAATGTTATTTACTTAAACTCATGCCATCTTCGTTCAAGTGCTGGCCAATCATGGCAGTATTACTCGTTATATGCATCTTTTTTGTGCTACAGAGTGCATTGACCCGTTCATTGCATCAGTCGTTTCGAGATCGAGACACAACTATAGACAAATGCTAGATGGTTAATCGTCACGAATACCCTTAGCGAGTATTTAAGGCGGAGTGATAACAATGCATGCTTAAAAATGCAAACAGAAACACATAATTTTCTCAGTGCTGTGGAGTTAGACAATGGACTATCTTTGTTTGTGGATTGTGGACGCACTTTGTACCGCATACTAACAGGCTGACCAGCGTTTATTTGGACGAATATTCTGCCTAATTACTGGAAAATCGGGCGGAAACTCGTCCTTTTCTACTGAAGTAATCCTAGCAAGTAATTAAACGTGGCTTAAATTGCATGAGAGGCTTCATGGCTAAATCACGGCACAATTGTCATGCAATTAAATAGCAGCATGGATTCTATTTCTTTGATTTCAAGAATGGAGGGTCCGCTACACCTAAACAACGGCAAACATCTGCTTTAACAAGCGGTGTGGCTAAAAGCAGACATAGTTCGAATTGCACGTAGAAATTGTTGCACTTTATAGGCGATTGTTGCTTTCTCCCTGTTTTCATCTTACAGCTGACAGATTTGATGTAAAAAGCCTTACTACCCCCTGAAATCGGTTATGTCAGCATAGTGCGCTAAGCCTCTCTCAATACCACTTGCCATTGAATGGTCTTTAATGTTTCAAGTGTCCCTCTCTGGAAGGGAAAGTAAACTCTCTGACTGATGGTGGGATTAAAAGAATATCGGATGTCGTCGAGCATGTGCGTCAATAGAAGAAATTGCGCTTGCTCATCACCCTATTCTAACCATCATATGTATTTTAAAGCTAGTCAATTTCATCCACCCGTCAAGATTTAGCATCAGTAAATAGCGAGAACATAACTTCCCGATTTTTAAACAAGCCTACTTAATCTAAATGTATATGCCAATAATTTTGCCATGCACTCTTAATTCAGCAGTTGGTGAGCCACAGTGGGTAACGACCCAAACAGTCGAGCTGATGCTTCGCCCTTTATCTCCCTATAGCTTGACAGTGGTCAGACATTCCTAGTAAATCAACATTAACAATTCGTCTATCCCTTTTCAATGCATATTCAAATCGCCTAGGTCGTAAAAGCGCCGTTATCCTCTTCAGTACAGCCTTGAAGACTATTCAATATACTGTTGAGACCTTTTAAAAAATGACGCTTTTACCATGGGCGCAACGTTGGATCAGCACAGAGCCGATTTCCTTAAAATGGGCCTTGTCAGTATAGGCCAAGCAAGGTCAGCGACAGCAAGGTGCGTTTAGGATCATCTGTTTACCAGAGCTGTGCAAAGGAACGCTCGCCTCATAATCTGTGCTGGTTTGGCCACCGTTTTGATGTTATGCACACCTGTCCATGATTAGAGTCTCCTATGCCATCCACTTTGCATTAATTACACAGCTTTATACCGGCTTTACCAAGGCACATATCACAGGGTGCACCGGAATTTCAATTTGGCAGCGCTTTAATTGCGACACTACAGAAACTGTTAATAGTATCATTAGAGATACCATAAAAACACGATAATGCCAACAAAATACATAAACGCGTAAGTTCGTCTGCGGAGCTGGCTGCTAGGAACTCCACGCATCCTTTCAAACACGTCTAAATAGCACTAGAGAATCTTAGTTTGTTAATAGGCTTTGCCGGTTGGCTGGATATGCGAAGTGATTAGGACTGGCTGGTGACCTCTTGTCACCTGAGTAGAGCTCATTAGGGTGGTTTACTCCAGATTTTGCGTCGTAATGTCTCAGGTAGGTTTGATTTATTCTGCATCCGCTGTGAGAATTTATCATTTCTTTGATACGCATATCCTTTGCGAATGTCACTGAAAGTCACCTTTGACTACACTTTTTAGGAGGAACCAGCTAATCCACCACCGAATCAAGACCCTCCGATCCAAGTTCCTGCTATCAACGACAGTGTAAATTACATGAAATAGGTGGATGAGGACCTCTGTTTCATGCTTTTTGTTCATCAAAATCTTCCGAACCAGTCCCTATATTTTGCCTGAAGCAATCGGTTATTACAACAAAGTAGAAGACTTCTTTCGTGAATTTGCGTCGAAAGAGTTTCCTGCTGATTCACAAGCTCCCATAACCTGTGCGACCACCACGCCATGTCGCTGTACAAGAAGACCACCGTACATAGTAAGACGATACAAATACGATTTGCAAGTATTACATACTTCTCCCTTGACTCGTCTCTGGCTGGACGTGTCATCGGATATCCCGTACTTCTCAAGTCAGTGGAATCAATATTTGAGGACAACAGGTAGCACTGTAGTGAACACATGTGAGTGGTGTGAAAGGGATGCAGAAGAAGGTCAGAGGATGCGGCTGAGCGATTATGACTGCGTCATTTCATACCTTGATTACTAGGATTTAGAAAGTCGGAATTGCGGACACCTAATTGCTCTAGGTGATATTATTAAGCCTGAGCAAACACTTGCTGTCACTGGCATGATGTGGGAAATGATACATTCTTTTCCAAATGTGGACTGCATGCAGAAGACGTTCGAAGCCTTGGGTGGCTTTCGCTTTCCCCTTTTCTCCAAGTTTCCTCGTAGATGGCGCATTTGGTGTAACAGGCGACAGAACAAAGTTATGATCAATTATGCGGAGATAATTCGCTGGGCTTGTCTCCATGTCATTTGGCGTAGAACTTACTGCGCTTAAGAATATTTATGACGAACCAGTCTGTGACGGCATTCCGTAAAGGGTTAAAATGTGATGCATGAAAAGTTTTGTGCACTTTATTTATGTGTTGGGTGGATTTGGAACAGAATTAGTTTTCTTGTGCTAATGAGAGTGCCTTCCTATTAGCTAAATTTGCGGCATTCTCTCAGTATGGTCAGTTATTTCATCTTTTATCGCATCATTCATTTACTACGCATAAGGTTAAGTGCTTTTTCAGGTAGCAACAGTAATTACTGATTACAGTTTTGATGCACACAAGTTTGTTTGCTTATAGTCTTTAATAGTCTGCTAATTCGAATGCTTGACTTTGGCTCTGTCTCTTCCTGGAGGCCGCTTAATCTGCTGACATTTTGGTCGCAAACGTCGAGACGCATTTGCTTTATTCCAGACTTTGATACTGCATTCCCTACATCTTTTGGAAGAACACAATCGAGATGAGGGTGTACAAAGTTACTAATCATGTAAGCCTAGTAGCCATCGCGTAAAATAAACTCATATAAAGCTTAGAAATCTCACGAACCGCTGTGAGTGCACAGAGTACTTGGTATTGGCGTTTTAGCAGCCCAAAGCCCGCCTCCCATGAACATGGAAGCATATGGGAAGGGATTTGGGCTTGATTTGCATAAAATGCAACTGAATCTACTTTTAAGTGCCCCTTTTTTATGTCCTGCTCTAGAAAGACATTTCAAACACCGAAGACCTTGCTATGATGAACATATTTGCTTCTTTAAAATGGTCCACTTTAAGGCTGAATTCTCGTTGAAGACCAAATGAAGGCGAATTTTGGATTAAACAACACCGATTTCGCCCTAAGGCGTCTTGCTTCAGGCTTTCTAAACGTTATTCCATCCAGAGGACATCAACTCAAGCTTGATGAGTTTTACGACTCGCGATCCGCAGCCGTAACCAAAATCAGGCTGGGCTCTTGATATGCCATATTAATGAACGCAGTCGGAAGTTCAATGCCCGTTAAATTGACTAATGTCTAACAAATGCAAAGTTTTGGACTATATTGCAGGCAGCTAGAGCAATGCTAAGTGAGTGCTCTTATTAAGTTGTTGGTCCTACAACTAACGAATGTACGTTGGGAATTAATCGTGTTCTCTTGAATACACAGGCATCCAATTACTTCGCATTCGTCTGCAGTGCATAATTTGCCCATTTTGACGCAGTTAAGGGCTTTTGATATTGGCACTGCACCTTCTTATAGGATAGAGTCTGAATATCTGAGCATGCAGAAATGCCGTTCTGTATCATGTGCACTGCTGCATGAAGCTCTTTAAAAACTCGTAAACCACAAAATTACAACTGATTTAATAAATTAGTATGGCCTTTGCGACGCGCAACAGAAAGATCACCAAATGCAAGGTGCACACATGGCACTGTCTAAATGGCTAATTTATTTCATCCCTCTGCTACGCCAGAGTTTTTCGTTATATATCTCCATTTCCTAAAATTATTTTAATCCACTTTCTAGCCAAAAGAGATCGCAAATGCATTCGTCAAGTCAAAAGAAAAACTTGTTATACATCAAGCTTTTAAGTAGCGAAAAGCAATTTTAAACATCAGGATCGCATAAGTACGGACACAGTTTGGATGCAGTAGATTAGAGACTAAAAGGGAAGGAGAATAAAAGGCAGACAAAGTTGTTAAAATAGACATATCAGGAATGACGTGCTAAATGGAGATGGCACATTTCCGTGGCCATTTCGCGAAGTGAAGTCGAACTGACTGATCATTTGAATCGAGCCGATGGAGAGCCACTCCAGCTTGCCCACCATGGGACTTACATCTGTTTGCTAACAAAATTGACTGCATTAGATCTGGTCAATTTTGCGTTTTGCTGTATGAATGACAAATGCTCTACAGTAGTATTCGACGTGCTTATCTGTGGCTCTTTTTTGTTTACTTAGTTACAAGCTCTGAAGCGTACAAGCTTTAGAATACTTCCAGCAGGATTACGACTGTAGCACTGTTGTCGTTAACCTCCTCTTCCCAGCAACTTCTTCTGTCGGATAATTTTGACGCATTTATAGTTTTGAAGCAAAAGGGTTGATACAGCTTCTCCAGAACGAATTCGAGTCCTATTCCCGCCTCCCACTTAAGCATTACATATTAGGAAGCATAAGCCTTCGTCTAGTATTGAGACCATGCAAATCACATTAACACATCAGAAGAGGTCTTCTTAAACTCAGCGATAGCGTGCTTCATATGCAGAGCCGCGGTTTCCTATCGCTGTAAATAAGTAGCCAATGTTGCTATTTGCTATTGTTTGCCAAGCATTGTGATGGTGCGTTCAAAATGAGCAGAGGTGGTTTAATGATTTTTTAGCGGGCATCCCTTTTATTACGGGGGGAGAAAGTTATTGCACAGATAATTGGGTAGAAAATAACATAGAAGTTCTACACAGTTCAACAGAGGCTCGTGACAACGCACCCTTTGCTAAAATAAAAAGCACATTATGTCTGCACATAGAGGCGTCAAATTAATAATGTAGCATTGCGACTTCAATCGTGGCCTTACTGGCCAGGTTCACTCATTCTGGCCATCGATCTGTACTTACGGACACCACCGTCAATAACCACAATCTATCCTAGAATATGGACCAAAATCTGTTCTAAGGGCATGTTACTAACTTCAAAGCTTGTTATTAGTGAGTCTTATCATTAGGCAGTCGGCACTAATTTGTATTAATTGAAATGCATTTGAGGTCATAGATGTGTCACTCGGCCATCCAGAGTGATTAACAGATAACTGCCAACAATCAAATAAAAAGGCGTTTGGTAGGAAATCAACTTGAAAATGCTGATCTCTATGCAAAGAAAATAAGTACCCTCGATTTCTTTGACGCTTGCATTTTGGGCATCTGAACTGCCAATATTAGTCACGCTTTGCAAAGAAGTAACGTGTGCTAAGCATTAAAGAAATCGGCTTCAATCTCTCCATCTACAGTTCTGGGCTAGCTAACTTGCATATTGGCGCAAATGAAGTTTGTTCAAATGCCTGACTTGATATTTTGCCTCCGCTTAGATAAATTTTGCTAGTATAGCATCCTAGCCTCAAAAGCCCAGACCTTTGATGTTCCAACAGCCTTGGACGGGTCCCACAGCAATGTCAATTGCAAAATATGCCAAAAGTTAAGTCCGAATATAATAGGAAGTTCTGGCAGGATATTTAATTAAAAGAAAAAATTCGTTCTGCTGAATCGGCAGATTTGCAACCAAAAATGCGTGTCTATTGTGCTCAAAGAGGAAAACCAAAGAGCATTCTTCTTCACAAAGGCTCTAAAATATCAGAATTTGTGGGCAAAGTAAAGGTGGCTGGTCAGCAGACCAAATGCTCAGATTTGTAACGGTGGCTAACTCAAAAAGGCATAATAGTGGTTGCAGCTCCGGAAATTTATCTATCAGTAGAGTTCAACCGCTCTCGTATGTGCTATTTTGTCTCGTCATCAGTGCGTCATTACCAATCCGCGTATGGAAGACGCCTCTGGCCAGACGCTTTGAGATCACACCGACAATCGAAGTAGACCACACATTTAACTCATTCGCATTATGGTGAATTTTGCAATAAAATACAAATATTTTACTTTATTTGCCCTACATTATCCTATGGGCACACATACCAAGTATGTCAACTCATGGCACCTTAAGAACGAGTGCAGCTATGGAAGCGACTGGGTAGAATGTAAGCAGAGTGAAAGTCTGAAGCAGAAGTACGTAAGGTGGCCAATCAGTCATCTAACCTGCCACCTTTAATCGGCCTTTCTTAACCACACTTTTATTACCGATGTCAGACAGATGTCTCGACCTCATCCCAATAGCTGGTGCACCAGTGCGATCAACACGCCGAACCACACAATTGCTCTAAGCTAGGTCTCCGCTTTGATCACCCGTTCTTGGCAGATACGGATCGCACTTCTTCATAGACAAGATTTCATGCGACTACATCGAGTAGGAAGTTTGCGACTGTATAGAGCCGTTCGCATTACCCATGTAACCAGCTTGTTAGGCCCCATGGTCCAGTCAAGAAGTGCGGCTAAAAACTCACGTATCACAGGATTGGACTTAACGCTACAGCCTTAACCAAAAAACTCAATTAAACGCTGTACTTTCAAAGATGCGTTAGGAAGTCTTTTAACAAACCGCATCTAAGTTGAAGTAAATCCCCACTAAGGGAAGACAAAGGCAAAATCTAGGCAAATTGGGATCTGCTTGTTTGCCGGCAAGCTTCATCAAGGTGCCTCAGCAATTGCGCAGTCTATAAAATCGCTCCAATTGCAGTTCTTGGTTAAAAGAGTCAATCAAATGCCAAAAAAAAATTAGAAAGCACATTTTACTCCTACCTCCTTCTACTCCCCTTCCCTTCACACGGACTAACTGGCACTTCAAGCTGTTTTTCACTTTGTGCCTACAAGTCGAACTGAACACAGCTTTGTAATTGGCGCCATCCATCCTTCCTCAGGGTCACTCTCCTCATCTACTAACTGAGTAATAAAGCAATCAATGCACTGCACGTTGATAATTATTCGCACTGACCCACCTACCCTATCACTTTCAGCAATAGCAGTGAATACTCGACTTAAGCAATCCTTTCTTCCAATTGTTGTTGCAGGTGCAAATGGACGTCGACGTCTCTCAACCTCACTGCCTCCACATCCATCGCCACCAACATTAGCACTGATGCTGGAGCGACCGCAGTTTGCAGACTGCTTTTTTCTTGCCCGTAAAGGTAATTATGAATGCTTGTACTAAACGAGACAAATTGTCTCCACCTGGCAGGAAAGTTTGCGCCATTTTGAGTTCCCCTGGTACCTTATTTATCCCCCTTTGCCTCTTGTATACCCAGCATTTCCCACTCTGATGAAAGCACGTTGAGCGCTTCGGTACTTTCCTTTTCCCAAATTAAGGTGCTCACTTCAATCTAAAATAAAGGGGAGGAGCAGCAGGAGGGAAGTAGAGCTAGGTGTGGCATGGTGAGTTATTAGGCAGGTGCTTGATTGTTGGCGGCAGGAAGAGAAGCCGACACGCACAGTGAACAGAGCGCAGATGGATGCAAGACGAAAGACCATTTTTAGTCTAAGACAATCTCTACAAGGAGAAAAACAAGTGGATAATGAGAAGAACAGGTAAAAGTTGGAGCCATCCTGCGAATCACGAGGTAGAAGTAGAAGCAACGTGCTGCAGTTAAAAGATGGGATGGAAAGTGTCTGGCAATTCAAGCTAAGTTATGCTAATACAAGTAAAATGTTATTTTACTCACATTCAGTCCACCCCGTTCTAGTCTGTTCCAGGTTATGATTCTTGGCATTATTTCTTCATGTCACGGTCAAAGACGAGACTAGGGGAGAGATAAAGGGAACTTGTTAAGAGGGTGCTGGCAGAGGATGAAGTAGGAGGAGGTGGAGAAGACAGGGGCAACTTGACAACGCGTTTGCAGATGATAAAGGCTTTAAAAAGCGTGAGGGACACAGAGGAGTGAGACATTCTTGTGGCACTATAGTGAAACATACAAGTAAAGAAACAAAATGCAGGTGAATACACACTTCCCTCCTCCCGGTGAGTCGAATGCACGGAGTACACACGGTGGGACATGATGCAAGACGCAATACTTGAGAGCGTATCGAGCGTAGTGGGAGTCGAAGGAGGCACCTACCAAAGATGCATCGAAGTGGAGCTCCCACTCCTCTATTTTGAGGACGTCATCATGCCCAATTCTTACTTGTACACTGTGGCTTCTAGCAGCTGAGAGGACGAAAGTAAAGACCTCATTTTACATTGCATGGATTCGTGCCGATTTGATTTAGCGGGGCAAATAAAATTGTTGAGTTGACTTTAATGGCAACGTATGAAGGTGTCCCTGAAGATGAGGCATACGCAATCGATCAGATAGCCTTGTCATGAATTAGACCCTAGGGCCTGCAATCTATTCTGATCCAATTAGGTCTGGTCTTGAGTACCATGCTACAGTGTTTCTACATTGGGACATGGATATTGAGCCTGTTTTTTTGCACTCCGGTAGATCTGTTGATGTCCCTGTTTATTAGGTGCAAGAGTCGTTATGGACAGGTGTAGCGATTGATGATATATCCTCAAAAATTTTTGTGGAGCTAACGAATGGATGCGTCTGGTGCGTAATAGCAATTCTATGCATGAACGAATCCCCGCCTATCATTGCGAAAGACACCAGCAGTGCATGCATTTCTTCAGTGGGAGTAAAGAAGCACGCAGTTGTAGATAAAAGAGATAAAGCAAATGATTGGGGTTGAGGCGATGGGATGAGAGATCATGGGAGTAGAAGAAGAGAGAGTAAGGAAGGGGTAAAGAAGATTGGAGGAAGACACTGTAGACTGACTGTGCACTTTGCGTGATGCAGTGCTCTTTATTTCCTTCCTTTCTCCCATCTTTTAGTGAATTGATACATTTGCGCACTCAGCCAGCCATTTGACTAGGTTAAACATGAAGGATTTTATTTGGTGAAGAGAATACTGATTCCTTCTCAACGGCACGCTCAAAGAGGCTAATCATCGCCTTTCCATGCCATGTTATTTAAACTGGATACCGGATGCGATATGGTCTAAATGACGAAAGCAAATGAGTCAAGAGAGAAGGAAAAGTAAATGGCACAAGGGGAGGTAGGTGGATGGATAGTGCATCTTACCCTTAATTTCTACGACATCTACCTGCTTTGATCTTACGGTGTCTCAGGAACCGTAGGGTGAGATTTTGAGACCAACGGGCAGGGAAGAACCGCCAGAAAACTGAATGGCAAGACCGATAACGTGAAGCATGTTGAATAAAAGAGGACGAAACAACTCGCAGTAGAGCATATCTGGAGGTAGCCTGTGTGATTGGTCTCTTTCAATGTGACACGTATAAGTCGATCCATTGTGCATGGTGACTCCTAAGGCTGAATAATGTGGTTTTAGGCATCATTCTTTTGTAAGAGCAGGGAACACTTGCCACTGTGCTCTTCCAACCTAAGCAATTTGCATGAATTGTCGTACATGCAAAGGAGACGATACTAATATGCTTTGGCAGAAATGCGCCACCGTAACTACTTCTGTTGCTGTCCTTTGAGCTGGTTGTCTTTTAAGCACTTAGGTACTCCTCTGTTGCGAATCAAGGTGCCTGCCTCAATTCGAATGAAAAAATATAGCGACAGGCGGCGAAATTGGGACAAGGGTGGCGGATGGAAGGATGGGATGATGGCCAAATTATGGCTAAATAAAGGAGTCAACTCACCTTCCTCGTAGCTCTTTTGTCGGTGATTTCTACTGGATTCCCAGGTTTGCCTTGGCAAAGCGTGCTGCTGGACGTGCAAAATAAGCCCTATGCGAAAAGAAGCCCATAGCGGCAGCGTCAATGACGATCTCGATGATACCGCCAAAGAGGAGGTTATTTGGCTAACACTTGCTTGCTGTTAATTGACGGGTGTACTGCCTTGCTGCTTGGATACCGCTCTCGAGAGAATTGGATATAGACTTCTACGCTTTAATCTGGTAATCACTGTCGCGCTCTGCTCTTCTAGTGAAATATTCCTCTGCATGCTGTGACTCGAAACTGCCAATCTTTGTCGAGTATGACCAAGTGAATGCTAGATTCGACCTGTGCACAAATCTATCGTAAATTTTGGGGATATCCCTCTCTGATGCATTAATTTGCAACATCAGTCGATTGTTTCAAATCTAAAGGATTACTTACTCGGCGGGCGTGGTATGATTGGGTGATTAGTGTGCCAGTGAGTAATAACGCTGGTTTTTAAAATAGCCTGCCTGTCATACACATTAAGGTAAATAGGCAAAGCATTTTTTCACAGAAAAATGTCATTGACGAATTAAAAGAGCCGCAAATCGAGCTGTAATGCTATCGAATTTGACGATTCCTCATATAAATTCGCAAATTTTTGCAACGTTTGGCAGCCCTATGCAATCTAAGCTTGAGTAAATGCCAAAATCACATTGCACTCATCCATTCGCGTAATTGTTTGCAGCACAACTGGCTGTGGGTCAAGTGGGTCAGTGAATTGACCGACCGACCAGGCAGGTAACCAGTGCGCGACGAATACGCAGCATGTGTTCTTATCGACTGTATCGACCCATCGATCAACTAACGGCCCAAGGCGGATGGGTCAGCAACGGGGCGTCTGCTGAGAAAGCACAGGCTACTCAACCACCCGATGGTGGCTTAAAACGTGCCTTCGCGATGAGGTTATCGACGAAGTTTGTGGTGAGAATAGGAAGGCAAGAAAAGGTCAAGCAGCAGTGGCAGCGGAGTTTATAGGATTGCGGTGAATAGGAGCCACAAAATAAGTAGTCTTCCTAACTGAAGAATCATTTCAGCATGAAAGGCTTCGAGGAGTTATACGCAAGCAGATACATAAAGGAACATTAATTAGCGAAAAATCATCAGCCCTCCAGTATCCGTTCAGATAAAACTGGGCAAAAGTTCGTAGTCTGCGAACAATCCCTTTGAAGTTTAAGCACTATCGCGCGAGTGCATTTCCTGCTATTAACTTGCCAATCCTTAAGAATAGCGATTATTTTGCGTCTAAAAGTGGAGGTTTTCAACACATTTGCAGTGCATAAAGCCACAGGTGCGCACACACAACAGTTAAATGTACACATTTTAGCCTAATTTTGTCGTGGATTTATGGTTATTTTTACTTCGTTTTACTTCATTTAACCAAAACCTACTTACAACGCCTTACCTCTACACTGATCAAATCAATGGCACCGTCTCCGCACAAGATATTATTGAACACCATTAATTAAAGCGAGTTAAGTCATTTCCGAATTGACCACACAAGCGCAACATTTTAAATGCATTTATTGGCATTTTGACAGGATACGTGCCCAGGAAGTTCAACATACTATACACAAATGCAATGCCAACATAAGCTATTCCTGTGTGCGTTCGGTTATGATTGAATTAAAGCTTCATTGAGTATCATTTACGCATGAGCAGAAGAGTAAGTGGCTAACTAAACTCTTCCTTTAGCTGCGACTTTAACATCTCTTTAATATCGCCCCGGGATGCTGCATAAAAAGGTGGCAATTCACTGCGTTTTGTAACGCGAAGAAGAATTTTGCCTTTACATTCCTCCATTAGGAGGAGTGGAAGGCAAGATAGTTAGAGGGATTTAAACAGAACTATGACTGCTGCTCACTTTAATGACTACTCCCCACTGCAAATGCCTCATTGCTCACACTATAAATAAATTATGTGTAGTACTGATTCAAGTGCCAGTAATGTATGATGAGATATGTTCGTATGCTAGATTTTATGCCTCACTTTCGCTGATTACCCATTACACTCAGAATCCGTTGCTACGATACTTATCGTAGGGTTGATGCTCTTCCACATCGGTATCGACAAACCAAACAATCTTGCAAACTGCAGCTATACGTTAGCCACCCTTCAAGCCACCATCTGAATTTGGTTATGCATTACATCATAACCGAATGTATCCCCCTTTCGCATCCTCATGCAGTTTTCCTTTTTTGCACACTTTATTTGAGGTGAAACGTAGCCGCACTCTTGATGATACATGCCTTCATTTCGTCTTATTCAAAGAAACTTTTAAACCTAGTAGGACTAGTGGGTCTGCAAAATGCTTTCTTACTGTGCAATATGCTGCAGAGAAGAAAGAAGCATGTAACTTAGCTCATCAAACGACTGACTTTCTGCGATCTTTCATTAGCATGCATTGAAGTTTTAGGAAAATTAAGTTTAACCAGCCACCCGTCTTCCAGTAACTCGCAGCATTAAAAGATGAAAAATAAGGGAGAACGGAGTACGAGCATTAAGCATTCGCGCAGCTTAGGAACCGGGGTCTCCCTTAAGGGTGGTTTACGCGTCCCCGTCCTCATATAACTATCTTGCGATTAACGGATTCCGTGCACTAGGCTCATAACAAATGAGGCTGCGTGCTGAAAGTGTCGAACGACACTTAGGGTCTGATTGTGGGGAAAACTTGCGACAGCCAAAATTGGTAGATCTACAGAGCATTATCACGACTGCGTTAGTGGTCATGGAGAAGCCAAATAACATTTAAGTTTCTGAAACTATGGTTCTGCTGTGGTTTAAATTGGCCTTTTGCGTCATTTAGCAGCACGCGCTATTAGCCTCAATGAATATCGCCCAACACTTGTTCACTGACTTAGTCAAAAATGGACCCAGGAGCAAGTAAACGTAGTTCTCGCATAAACTCGATTCGAGTTTACATTTGTATATCTTACTCCTCAGTTCCCGTTCCGCACGCGAGACAAAAGATACATTGCATGAGAGGTTCGCCAAATTTCTCCACTACCTTTTTTAGTCAGGAACTGAACATTGGCACAAGTCTCGACCACCATTGGCCGTCATAGGAGCAAGGCGCTTCAACTACCCCACCACCCCACGGATTTAACACCCAACAATCTACCGGTACACTGTCAAGTAGTGCCGCCTACGTTTTGCACTACCTACTTATGACAGCCATGTTTCTCGCCAATAACAAGTCAAATTGAGGACTGCATGGGTCAGTTGAACAGGAATGCGCACAGAAGCAAAATAATGCTAGTCAAGTGTGTAAGGAGAAAGCGTCGAACCTCTTAGAATAAATAAAATTGTCCGGCTGGATTTAGCAGAGGCATATAGTTAAGGGCATGTCTCTAACTAAGCCAAAAAGCGAAGGTACCATGAGGCAGTAGTTGCGACGCAAATGGCTTGGCTGCCAATGAGCATCCCGATCTGTGTGTTACAATGGTTGCATCCCTTACTATATCAATGCATTCCAGTCACTCAAATTGGCTACCGAACCACTTAACAAAAGTGACATTGCGTTAAAATGGCCGATGAGTGATCGTTGATTAGCCTGCTCACAAATGCGTAAGCTGGTGGCGGAGTCATCCACCGTCAAGGCTGGATACGTCTAAGTATAGACAAGGAAATCGCTGAATTAATCGTTGATAATAAGAACAGGCGTTAATTGTATTAAGGTTTATAAAAGGGGCATGTGTCGACCCAGGGGAGTGTCAAAGAAACTTTTAGGAGTGTCACGGTGAAATCAAAATCACACCATCAGCCCCACGTTTTAGTCAATGGGGAGTAGTAACAACTATGATGGACGAGTGGGTGGATCTATAGAGCCCACTCCCATACTATTAAAACGAGCAAGAATGCTACACTCTAAAAGTCAGCATTAGATTAAATTGATGATTTCCTTTCGTGCGATGACTGCGAGATAAAATGAAACATTTTCAACTGATGTGGTTTTAAGTAATGCATCTTTAATAGAGATGTGAAAACCGTCACAGAGTATTTTACCAACTTGATACCCTCTACCCATAATTTTGTAAAACTACCCATTCCGAGGCGATCTGCCAATAAGTTTTAATATCAACGGGACGGCACAGGACAAAGATCAGACAACAATTCACGCGCTTGAAAACAACTTTTTGAGGGGTTATTTTGATGTTCTTGGTGAAACATTAAAGCTGTAGGAAAAGACCTTATTGGATAAGGAGGCTTTGGGAATATGAAGAGACACATGCGTAGATAGAAAGCAAAGTAATTAAAAGGGAAGCACGTGCCGTAACTGCTGCAAACTTGGACAGTGTGCTCTTGTGCTCATTTTGCACCTCATGTTTGAGATGTCTGCATCTTCAGAGGTGTGTTTTGACACTATTTGACACAGGAGTGATCCCATTGTCGCCGCTGGCAAAGATCTTAGTTTGATATGGGCTGCGTTGGAGCGTAGTGATTTGATATGGGCCAAAGTGTCTTCTCCAAGTCAAAAGTATTGTGTTAGCTATAGCGCTTATATCCTTCGAGCCATTGCCATGATTAGCAAAGCTAAGGTGCTCACAACAAAATTTTTTGTCCTAACAAGTCTAAAACATCTACAAATATGTATTTGGGTTACTAGATTCTGACATCCGACTTTCGTATTTCCGCGCCTATCAACATTAACCCGGCCCCTACTACTGTCCACAGGAAGCTTAACCAATTGAAATGCAATTTGAATCCACATGACTGGGCGCAGAAGTAGCATTTGAGAGCAACTAGCTAAACTCCGGTTAAAAGCAGTAAAACGAGTAAGCGTTACTTCTACATGCTGTGCGAAATTTTTCGAGACTCTGTGAATGTTGTACACTCTTTCCGCTAACATTGTCCCTTTTGTGGTTGTGCATGTGATTTCGTGTTGAATCACAATGTGGTCCTATCATTGCTTTAATTTCCACCTATCAGTGCAAGCGTTGAGCATCTAATTAAGCAACAAAATTTTGTCAAATTGTAGGTAAATTTTGGCAAGAAGAGCCAACGGTTCCTGCTGAAAATGCAACCATACCGTCACTCATCATCGAGGATATTGCATGTAGTCAAGCACGGCTTGGTGAGTCACCTTTACAGGTACTGCACGATAACTCACTGATCCAGAGCTCCCTTCCCATCACTATGAACTGGCTAAATTTTAATTCCCTCCACATAAAACTTTAGGTGCTGCTTTCTCAAGTCATTCAGCTCCTATGATTTGCGTGAACGCAGCGAGCTCTAAGCGCACCCACTATTGAATGGAAAGTTATGTGTCGCATACATTCTGTAAAGTCCAGCTATTTCAACCACAACCTTTCTGATTGCGAGGCTTCAACGCTTTCTGGAGTGGCAGATAAGCTTTGGCCCATAATTTTGCTGCTTATTAGGGGTTGTAGAAACGATAGGCTATTAAAATATTCAATTACTTCGTTTGCTCCAGTTCGTGCTTTCGCATGATTACCTGGCAACATTAACGCGCCATTTTCTCCAAATTAATTGCCCGTCACATCATAACTGCGATGACATTAAGCATAGACTTAAACTCAGGATAGCAGCAAGCAAAAATGGCTGAAACTTACCAAAGAAGGTCAACCCCCTTACTGTGATGCAGGCCCTATGCATTCTCAGTAGTGTTTGTGGACACACGCTGCTGCCACATTCCAACACCTAATGCAAAGCTTATTACATGGTCTTCAGTTCGAATATGGAACATTTTATTTAGATGATGTCCTCCCCTTCATTTGAATTTTCGCGAGCAAAAGTCTAGCTGATGCTTTTGTTCAATCGAGCTTGATGCTGAACACAACCAACTACTAGTTCCTACAGATCCCGTTCCACGTCCCAAGAAATATCACTTTTAAGGGATGGGATAGCACCTAATGAATGCCAATCAGCGAGACCATCGTATTCTTTCTAATTTTGACAAATTACCGCTAGCTTATTGTTAAGGGTTTTGCAAAGGTCGAAGGGGACTGCAACACAGTGCCTGCAAAACTTCAACAACACAAATAAATTAATAGTGTCCTTGTCTTAATCAGCTTTTCGGATAGAGCGTGATGTGACTGAGGTACCATAGGAAAATACAGCTTTGGACGTGTTTACACCTATATTACATGATGTGCGCATATGCAAATGTTCCTGCCAGCATTTCATTTTAGCTTCGTTTTCAGCATTTTAATCATTTACTAATTATTTCACATCAATTACTTCCACCACAATGCATTCACACACTCACATATTCAATCACTCTTCGAAAAAGACCATATTCCTTATCAGCATTCTCAAACAGACCTTGCCACTGGATGCGCAGTGCGCTTGCCCTAGCCATTCAGCCACTCAGAAATGCAAATACACAAACGTGATGCTCAATTAGTGCAGCACGATGCTTGATTAACAAAAAGCTCCTTAAAAATCAGTTGAAGTCTGGGCGGAAGACGTCTAACTTATTTGCTAAGATGCAAGGGGGCTTTGCTTTGTCTCAATGTCAGTACTTATTTGTAAGTATTCCCTATAATTTCACAATAATACGTGTTGGATTGAGCCAAAAAGTGCCATACACAGTTAGTCTCCTGCATCGTACCTTTTGATCCACCTTTCTAAACTGCTTTTATCCAGCTATCTTTCTATTTATCAGTTTCTGTACCTTCTCTTGATGGTACTGACCTCTCACACGCAAAGACTCCTTCATCTTGTATTATATTAAATTTCTTTCAGTGATTCTCTCATTTCTTTCAGGTGGCGGGCCTAGAATCATCGTTTTTCACAAGCATTTTCAATGCGCACGATCACATGAAAGCTGTTTAAATGCATCGCAGTGCACTTCTACTGTACCCAAGCACGCATTAAGAGTTGTAGCATAGCAGAACACAAAGCAAAATATCATTTACAAAGCCAGCTAATGTTTCTAAGCAACGGAGGCTTGCTAGCCCATTCCAGTTTAAGTCGGATTAATTTCAAGTAGATTAGTGTGTTGACGTCAATGCCGGGGAGTCAGTAGTGTTAATAACCATGTCGGCTTGTCTCCGACAGAACTGCCCTTTACTTCCCCGTCTTCGTCACCTCATTCGGTACCCAAATACATGCAGCTACAGTGTCTAGCCTCATGTTGCCTGTAAGCGTAACAAATTGTTGCGCACCTTGATGGTCATTAGTTAAAACCGCCCCGCCATTATAAAAACGAGGGATTCTCAGCGCTAAGCTATCAGAGAGACGGCTTGATGTATTCTCATCCAATACCCTGAGATATGTTTTCCGCATTGTGCTGCACAATACTACAGTGCCGCGTGCGCAAACCCACCTCATCTTCCATCTTCCCTCCCTTCCTCGATATCCACATCCACCTCTACCTCTGCTGCATCACTGTCTATGCGTCACTCAGCCAACTAGTAATTGTTCAAATGGGCACCCACACACCTCGACCTTATGTGACTGCTGAAGCTTACCAATGTGGCCTGGCGTGTTGCTTGTGCCAAAATGCTGAGTTTGGAACTCAGAGGTCTGTAGATCGAAGTTACGCTTCGCCATTTGACCATTTATTTGCTCAGTCGGGTTTAGCTGCACCTCGCATCGATGATTCGCTTAACTGGCCTAAAATTTTTACGTCCGCCGAATGGATAGCTGCCACTTCTCTTTAGCTCTATATCCAACCAACGTGACCTGCGCAAGGGGGCGCTCTGCTACGTGATTGTTATAGAGGCCAGTCTGGTAACTAAAGGTGGTCGTGCGCATATCGTCTACCGCTCAAGGAAACTTAAAGTCGGCCTTACAGGCAATGAGCTATCATTTAGAATCCAGAGTTCTGATTAAGAGGTTCATGGAATCCTAAATGGGAATGGTATGTGGTTGTGGTTTTGTTATCGGCGCAGAATGGATGAGTGTGAGTTTACAATGGCAAAATACAAAGATTCGACAGTAAAAATAAAGGTAATGGCACGTGAGGGAGAAGCAAAAAGATCTTCGCTCCATGTAGACTTCAAAAAAGTTAATGCGATTACTTATGACGTCGTTTTCAAATAACCAGTTATGCATTTTGGCTAAAATAAAGCAGTATCACAGCTGTGACAAATGTAGCACGAAATGGGCTACAACGAAATTGATTAAACAAACGAAAATTGGTTATTAATGCACAGTAGGGTATCACTTAGGATGGATCATGTCCAAGGAAATTGAGGTCCCTCAATCTGTGGCTGGTGCTGCTGCTAATTCCAATGCAGCCATGCACAGCGCTCTACGTGATGATGCTGAGGTGTTGAAACACATCGTTTTTTTACGGTGTGACTCGATGGCTTAATGTTAGCCCATCAGACTCCAGATCAGAAGGCTGCGTGCTTCCTCCTACCTCATCCTCCTTTACCGCTGCCTGTAGCACACCCTTTAGCTTGCGTTCTCCTCCTGTTATCGATCTCGTCACTATATCGTTGCTCTTACTGCTGTCGTTACTTCCGCGGTAGCAACACCATCGTCGCAAATGATTTTCTCTACATTTCATTGTTCTTTGTTCTAAAATAATTTTTGTTAACCCTTTTGGTCACTCTGAGTGACATGACAATATTTAAAATTAGACCAATTATTACTGGTGTGTCGCGGTAGGAGGAATTCCGAGCTTCATTGATGTCAGTGTCAGAAAAACTTTTGTAGGGACAAAAGTTTTGTGTGATAACTTTCTTAAGTCCTCCGCCGCATTTCACGCCACTATAAGGCAATAAGATAATAAACTATTCTTTCATTATTTTTTAAGTGAGCATCAAAGGAAACGTACTTCCAGTAAAAACATTTTTAATCGAGGAAGAAGAGCACACAGGAGCATACTTAAGCGATAAATGCAGGAAAGCTTATCACACTGGCTGACCATCCTATCGTTTCTCATCTGCATCAGCTTGCAAAGAGCCCTTATTTAAGAGATGCCTGAATCCAGAAGGTATGCAAAGTACAGTCAGAAGAGGATTTGCATATGATGGTCGATGAAAAGATTTGCTCCGCATTGGGTGAGGCTATGTAAGTGGTTATTATTGTTTATTTGCGCCACTGCCTCTGCATGTGCGACTTGAGCACCAAACCATCTAAATTTTCATCCTCAAGCCTTGGTTACGACAGCTAAAATAAGAGTCCATTCGCGTGCTTCGCGTTATCTTTACTTGTGCTTCCTAACTTACTCAATTTGTTGAGCTTTGCAAGCAGGCTATTCTCTTCCGATCCGATTTTGCGCGCACACACCGAAGGCACTGTCAAAGTTCTGCGAAAGCCCTAGCATCATCGCAACAGCATTTGTGACTGCTTTTCCTCCAGTCACTCGATTTTCCATCATAACTGCTGGCCCATGAATGCTAGCAGCTGCGATACGTGCAAGGCGGCATTTGAGAATACAAAATACGATCTTGGGGCTGAGTTGCCTCCCCTGCAAGACCTTCGAGCAAGCATGCAGCAGTAAAGGCATCAGTTAAGAATGTTTGGAAATAGAAATTTGTGCTGCTTGCTGTTTCAACTTTGCTTCAAGGCTGCAGTTGATGCGATTTTTCCATGCTTATCTTATCAAAATTGCACCAGATATTTCGTTTTTGTCACGACCAATGGAAGCAGCTTCCCAAACAAACTTCCGACTACGTCCAATTAGTTAAGCTTAGTAGCATAGGCGAGTGAAAGGAATAGAAGGCGACTAGTATCTGGCTGATGAATGTTTTTAGTCTAAAACAGAATGAAGCACAGAGGTATTTGTCACATTTTAATGCTCACTCCATTTTATTCGCACAGAGTAAATACTTTAACAGATGTGATGTATTGAGTGGTATGACGTGGGGGTTATGAAATGGTATTCTAAAAAAATGGCCTCGTTGCAGGCAAATTATATACCCTCGCAATGGTTTTTTCTTTAGACCAGAGCAGAAGCCATTTGCCTCAAGCAGGATTTGTGTAGAGGTAGAGACGCCAAGAAGGCAACTCCTGGCATATAGTTGTCGAGCAGCTGTGTTACAAGGGCCATGTTGTATTCTGACATCAATGATGCATCTGACTTGCTAATCTCCTTAATCCCATTATGAAATCACCAGTTAGCTCGGCTTCATTCCCTTTGTCATGAGCGAGCAAACATTGTCTTGGATCTCGTTCGAATCACGACCTGCTTATATCCCACTTGTTGGCTGAAAGTGGTTTAGTGTTTAATAAATGTTAGCATATTTACGTTCATTAGTTACCTCTTTTCAATTGGCCATAATCCCACTAGGAATCTAAATGAACGTGCAAGAGGATTTATCTTTCAGCATTTGATCTTCTTTGCCCTCGTTATGATCGTGAATGGCTATATCTCTCAAGCTTTTTAACGACCACGGCCTCTCTAAAAGCATGCAGATGAGCTATTTGTGGAAAACGTAAATGGGCTAATTGATTTGAACCACCAGAGTGTGAACCATGACCTCACAGCGAGTCAATCTGTAAACAATGAACAGTCTCGCATTAAGGATTGGCGAGCCGACTTCGACAACGAACGTGGTTGTAGGGACTCATCATCAGATTTGATAGCTTCTCCACTTTCACCTAGTCTCCTTCTTTTACTTCTACGCTGTTGCTTCCTTACCTCTTTAGATCAAGCTCTGTGTAATAAAATGCCGCCCCATTATAGGTAAATGTCTCGACGCAATTGGGCTGTTGCTAATCCCAAACACTATTATGGTTTATCATAAACAGGAAATAAACCTATCCAAATTCTAACAAACAGATAACGACCCGGTCGATTATGAATATCCATGCAAAAACTTCATCCGCATTGCAAACATCAAAAACCTGATGCCAATCTAATCTTCTCCGCGGGTCCCACCATTTGGTTTTGTTAAACGAATTTAAAATTTGTGCCTGTTTTCAGCCATTCAGGCACTGCTCTTCGATTTGTTCTCTAAACTAATCAATCCCTGTTTTCTTGGACACGTGCAACAAGTAAATGACATTGACTAACAGGTGTAATTAGTGAAATTACTTTTGTCTTCTTAAGAGCGATTCCAGCAGTTAATATTTTATTTAAAAAGGAAAAAACACATTTGCGGTCTTGCGTCATTTGAGCGCCAACGCAGAATCCTGAAGTCTTTAACAACGCTTATTACAGCAAACGACACGCTAAAGATATGTTTCGTATCGGAATATTTCCCTACAACTCATTCTCTAGCGAGCCCAAGCAGACAATATCATTAATATCTGCAACTTTTTAACATGAGTAGAGTATAATAGATTCGTAGCGAATAAATGCAATGCATTCGGACCAGCTATAATGTGGGTTAAAGCAGCTTATGAGGAAATTAAAATCAACTGACTGCTGCGCCATGTACACAGCATATGATAAGTGGGTTGCTATCACCAGCTCTTATGTGATTCCCAGTCATAATGGAAGTTGTAAACAGGATGCGATGGAATTAAAGCTCCATCATTGGCGCAGAAATGTGCTGAGTTCTCAATTTTACCATACATTTGCACAAATGCCGTACAATCACATCAGCCTATTAGATGCTTTTTTTATGGCCCACAAGTCCGCTTGTACTGGGGTTAAATAATCCAAATAGCTTTACTTTCAGTAAAATTTTTTCTTCGGCTCAAAACCGATCCACCTTAAGCAGAATTTCGCCTCTCATTCGACTGTCACTTTGGTCACACCTTCAGCGAAATTTTTGTTCTCGCCCCACTATAACGGCAATCACATGATCAAAAATTCGCCCGCTCAACTACCACTGCGGACACAAAATACGTGTTGACTTATCTTTGGCAAAATTTCTCTTTTCCTTCTACTGTTAAAGTCACATGATCATTTCCGAGTTGGTTCAAGTAAGATGCCTCATCCAGTTCCAAGTCAAATGCATCAACACAGTGAAACCTAGCTGTCCTTCAGCGAAATATTGTACCCTGTTTTACTCCCAGAACAGTCACGCCTTAAAATTTAGTTCAAACTTAAGGAAAGTTCACCTCTCACCCTACCAAAGACGAAGTCACACGACCGGATTTCATTCAACTTTTGACCAAATTCTTTTACTCCGTTTCACTGCAACTGAAATTACTTTGTCAGAATTGAATTATATTTAGGAAATTTCCTCCTCCTCTTTTACCGCTGCTGCAGTTGCTTTCTCAAATTCGATTCTTCTTATGCAAAGCTTCCATCCGCTTCCCTCTACCAATGCAGTTATCTGATAAATATCGATTCACCTTCACCAGGGTTTTTGCCCTCAGTCCTCTGCCATTAATTTTATACGACAAAACCAATTCAACTTTATCAAATTTTCTTCATTCTACTTAATTAAAAAGCAATGTCACGATCAAAATCGACTACCCTAAAGGAAAACATCTTCAGTAAGCCCAATCCTACTTTGGTGCCAAATTCAATATCATTTCACTATGAGTAATTAATTACTGTTGCTACATTATTAATCTGACGCCTCTTTGTGCAGACATAATGTGCTTTTTATTCTAGTAAATGGCGCGTTTTTGCGAGCGTCTGTTGAGCTGTGTAAGACTTTTAGGTTATTTTCTACCCAATTGTCTGTGCAGTAGTTTTCTCCCCTCATAATAAAACGAATGCCTGCTAAAATAATTATTGAACCACCTCTGCTCATTTTAAACGTGCCATCACAATGCTTGGCAAACAAGAGCAAGTAGCATCGTTGGCTACTTGTTTACAGCGATAGAAAACCGAAGCTCTGCATATGAAGCGCGCCATCGCTGAGCTTAAGAAGACCTCTTCGGATTTGTTAATATGATTTGCATGACCTCAATACCAGGCGAAGGCTTATGTTTCCTAATATGTAATGCTTAAGTGAGAGGCGGGAATAGGACTCGAATTCTTGTTGGAGACGCTGTATCAACCCTTTTGCTTCAAAACTATAAATGCGTCAAAAGTTACCTACAGAAGAAGCTGCTGGGGAGAGGAGGTTAACGACGACAGTGCTACAGTCGTAATCTTGCTAAAAGCATTCTAAAGCATGTATGCTTCAGAGCTTGTAACTAAGTAAATAACAAAAGAGCCACAGATAAGCACGTCAAATATATTACTGTAGAGCATTTGTCATTCGCGCAGCAAAAAGCAAAATTGACCAGATCTAATGCAGTCAATTTTGTTAGCAAACAGATGTAAGTCCCATGGTGGGCAAGCTGGAGTGGCTCTCCATCGAATCGATTCAAATGACCAGTCAATTCGACTTCACTTCGCAAAATGGCCACGGAAATGTGCCATCTCCATTTAGCACGTCATTCCTGATATGTCTATTTTAACAACTTTGTCTGTCTTTTATTCTCCTTCTCTTTTAGTCTCTACTCTCCTGCATCCCAACTGTGTCCGTATTCATTCAAGCCTGATGTTTAAAATTGCTTTTCGCTACTTAAAAGCTTGATGTATAACAAGTTTTTCTTTTGACTTAATGAATGCATTTGCGATCTCTTTTGGCGAGAAAGTGGATTAAAATAATTTTAGGAAATGGAGATATATAACGAAAAACTCTGGCGTAGCAAAGAGATGAAATAAAATTAGCCATTCAGACAGTATCATGTGTGCACCTTGCATTTGGTGATCTTTCTGTTGCGCGTTGCAAAGGCCATACCAATTTATTAGATTAGTTGTAATTTCGTGGCATACGAGTTTTTAAAGAGCTTCATACAGCAGTGCACATGATACAGAACGGCATTTCTGCATGCTCAGATATTCAGACTCTATCCTATAAGAAGGTGCAGTGCCTATATCAAAAGCCGTCAACTGCGTCAAAATGGCCAAATTATGCACTGCAGACGAATGCGAAGTAATTGGATGCCTGTGTATTCAAGAGAACACGATTAATTCTCAACGTGCGTTCGTTAGTTGTAGGATCAACAACTTAATAAGAGCACTTACTTGGCATTGCTCTAGCTGCCTGCAATTTAGTCCAAAAATTTGCATTTGTCAGACATTAGTCACATTAACGGGCATTAAACTTCCGATTGCGTTCATTAATATGGCATATCAAGAGCTCAGTCTGATTTTGGTAACGACTGCGGATCGCAAGTCGTAAAACTCATCAAACTTGAGTTGATGACCTCTGGATGGAATAACGTTTAGGAAGCCTGAAGCAAGACGCCTTAGGGCGAAACCGGTGTTTTTTAATCCAAAAATCGCCTTCATTTGGTCTTCAACGAGAATTCAGTCCTAAAGTCGACCATTATAAAGAAGGAAAATATGTTCATCATGGCAAGATCTTCGGTTTTGAAATGCCTTTTTACAGCAGAACATTAAAAGGGACACTTAAAATTAGATTAAGTGTCATTTTATGCAAATCAAGCCCAAATTTCTTCCCATATGCTTCCATGTTAATGCGAGGCGGGCTTTGTGCTGCTAAGGCGCCAAATATAAGTACTCTGTGTACTCACAGCGGTCCGTGAGAACTCTAAGCTTCATAAGAGTTTATTTTACGCGATGGCACAAGGCTTACATGATTAGTAACTTTGTACGCCCTCATCTCGATTGTGTTTGTTCTATAGATTTAGGGGATGTAGTATCAAAGTTTGGAAAAGAGTAAATGCATCTCGATGTCTTCAAACAAAATGTCAGCAGATTAGGCTGTCTGCAGGAAGGGACAGATCCAACCACGTCTTAACATTAAGTCAAGCATTTGAATTAACAGACTGTTAAAGACTATAAGCAAACAACCTTGTGTGCATCAAAACTGAAATCAGTAATTACTGTTGCTACCTGAAAATGCACTTAGCCTTATGCGTAGCAGATGAATGATGCGACAAAAGGCAAAATAACTGATCATGCTGAGAGAATGCCGCAAATCTAGCTAATAGGAAGGCAATCTCATTAGCGGTGCAAATTTAATATATTACTCACCGCTTGGCGAGCACAAGAAAACTATGATTCTGTTCCCAATCTACCCAACACATAAAATGCACAGAACTTTTCATTTATCGCATTTAACACTTTACAAAATGCCGCCAAGGACTGATTCGTCATAAATATTCTTATGAGAAGACACCCTTCATATGCAGATATATATGATAACAATATTTTGCTCATCGCTTGACAAGTACAAAGCACCTGCGTTTCTGTTCCGAAATCACCTATCGCATGAGTAAAGTGCATAAAACCTATCGTGTATCGCTTTTTAATATCTGTGATGGAAGCCGTTCAACAGTTCGCACAATGCAATCGTAGATCTGGTCGTCATAAATATTTTAAGCGCGGTAAGTTCTACTCCATATGACATGGAGACAAGCCCAGCGAATTATCTCTGCATAATTGATGATAAATTTGTTCCGTCGCCTGTTACACCAAATGCGCCATCTACGAAGAAACTTGGGGAAAGGGGGAAAGTGAAAGCCACCTAAGGCTTGGACCGTCTTCTGCATGCAGTCCACATTTGGAAAAGGATGTACCATTTCCCACATCATGCCAGTGACAGCAAGTGTTTGCTCAGGCTTAATAATATCACCTAGGGCAATTAGGTGTCCACAATTCTGACTTCCTATATCCGAGTAATCAAGGTATAGAATGACGCAGTCATAATCGCTCAGCCGCATCCTCTGGCCTTCTTCTGCATTCCTTTCACACCATTCACATGTGTTCACTACAGTGCTACCTGTTGTCCTCAAATATTGATTCCACTGACTTGAGAAGTACGGGATATCCGATGACACTTCCAGCCAGAGGCGAGTCGAGGGCGAAGTATGCAATACTTGCAAATCGCATTGGTATCGTCTTACCATGCACGGTGGTTTTCTTGCACAGCAATATGGCGTGGTGATCGCACAGGTAATGGGAGCTTGTGTATCAGCAGGAAACTTCTTTGACGCAAGTTCAAGAAAGAAGCCCTCTACTTTGTTGTAATAACCGATTGCTTCAGGCAAAATATAGGGACTAATTCAGATGATTTCATTAAAGAGCACGAAATAAAGGTCCTCATCCACCCATTTCATATAATTTGCAATGTCGATGCTACCAGGAACTTGAGTCGGAGGGTCTTGATTCGGTGGTGGATTAGCTGGTCCCTCCTGAAAAGTGTAGTCAAAGGTGACTCAGTGACATTCGTAGAGGATATGCGTGTCAAAGAAATGATAAATTCTCACAGCGGATGCAGAATAAATCAAAACTACCTGAGACATTACGACGCGAAATCTGGCGCAAACCACCCTAATGAGCTTCACTCAGGCGACAAGAGGTCACCAGCCAGTCCTAATCACTTCGCATATCCAGCCAACCGGCAAAGCCCATTAAGAGCCTAAGGATCTCAAGTGCTACTTAGAAGTGTTTGAAAGGATGCGTGGAGTTCCTAGCAGCCAGCTCCGCAGACGAACTTACACGTTTATGTATTTTATTGGCATTATCGTGTTGTTATGGTATCTCTAATGATACTATTAACAGTTTCTGTAGTATCGTAATTAAAGCGCTGCCAAATTGAAATACCGGTGCACCCTGTGAGATGTGCCTTGGTAAAATCGGTATAAAGCTGTGTAATTAATGCAACATGGATGGCATAGGAGACTCTAATCATGGACAGGTGTGCATAACATCAAAACAGTGGCCAAACCAACACAGATTATGAGGCGAGCGTTCCTTTGCACAGCTCTGGTAAACAGGTGATCCTAGACTCACCTTGCTGTCACTGACCTTGTCTGACCTATGCTGACAAGGCCCATTTTAGGGAAATCGGCTCTGTGCTGATCTAACGCTGCGCCCATGGTAAAAACGTCATTTTTTAAAAGTTCTCGAAAGTATAATGAATAGTCTTCAAGGCGGTACTGAAGAGGATAACGGCGCTTTTACGACCTAGATGATTTGAACATGTCTTGAAAGGGGATAGACTAATTGTTGATGCCGATTTACTAGCAATGTCTGATTATTTTCCAGCTATGTGAAGATGGGGGCGAAGCATCAGCTCAACTGTTTGGGTCATCACCCACTCTGAGTCGCTGACCGCTGAATTATGAGTGAATGACAAAATTATTGGCATGGAATTTAAGATTAAGTAGGCTTGTTTAAAATCGGGAAGCTATATTCTCGCTATTTACTTATGCAAAATCTTGACGGGTAGATGAAATTGACTGGCTTTAGAATACATAGGACGGTTAGAATAGGGTGATGAGCAAGCGCAATTTCTTCTGTTGACGCATATGCTCGACGACTTCTGATATTCTTTTGATCACACCACTAGTCAGGCAGTTTAATTTCCCTTCTGGAGAGGGACACTTGAAACATTAAAGACCATTCAATGGCAAGTGGTATTGAGAGAGGCTTAGCGCACTATGCTGACACAACCGATTTCGGAGGGTAGTAAGGCTTTTTGCATCAAATCTGTCAGCTGTAAGATGAAAACAGGGAGCAAGCATCAATCGTCTATAGAGTGTGGCAATTTTTACGTGCAGTTCGAATTATGTCTGCTTTTAGCCACACCACTTATTAAAGCAGATATTTGCCGCTGTTAATCAACCAAAAGCGTATATAGGTGTAGTGGACCCTCCATTCATGAATTCATAGAAAGAATCCACGCTGCTATTTACTTGCATGACAATTGTGCCGTGATTTAGCCATGAAGCCTTTCGTGCAATTTAAGCCATGTTTAAAAACTTGCTGAGATTATTTAGTAAAGAAGACGAACTTCCACCCGATTTCCTAGTAACTAGGCAGAATATTCGTCCAAATAAACGCCGGTCAGCCTGTTAGTATGCGGTATAAAGTGCGTCCACAATCCACAAACAAAGATAGTCCATTGTCTTACTCCACAGCACTAACGAGCTTATTTGTTCCTGTTCGCATTTTTAGGCATGCTTTGTTATCGCTCCGCCTTAAATACTCACTAAGGGTATTCGTGACGATTAACCATTTAGCACTTGTCTACAGTTGTGTCTCGATCTCGAAACGACTAATGCAATGAATGGGTGAATGCACTCTGTAGCATAAAAAATTGCATATAACGAATGGTACTGCCATGATTGGTCAGCATTTGAACGAAGATGGGATGAGCTTAAGTAAATAACATTGAGGACTTGCAAAACTTTTGATGGTAAATGTGTTTTACTAATTATGACTGTATCACTTTGGACCTTGATTACTCGGAATTCAGAAGTCGGAATTGTGGGCACCTAATTGCCCTAGATGATATTACTACGCCTGAGCAAGCACTTGCCGTGACTGGCATGATGTGGGAAATGATGCATCCTTCTCCAAATGTGGACTGCATGCAGAAGATGTTCCAATCCTTGGGTGGCTTTCGCTTTCCCCTTTTCTCCAAGTTTCCTTGTAGATGGCGCATTTGGTGTAACAGGCGACAGAACAAATTTATGATCAATTATGCGGAGATAATTAGCTGGGCTTGTCTCCATGTCATATGGAGTAGGACATACGGCGCTTAAAAATATTTATGACGACCAGATCTACGACTGCATTGTGCGAACTGTTGAACAGCTTCCAAAATAGGTATTGAAAAGCGATGCGCGATAGGTTTTATGCACTTTACTCATGCGATAAGTGATTTCGAAACAGAATCGCAGGTGTTTTGTACTTGTCAAGGGATGGGTAAAATATTGGTATCATATCTTTCTGCTTATGAGGGGTGTCTTCTTATAGACCAAATTCGAGCCATTTACCTAGCATGGTCAGTTATTCCTTCTTTTCATCGCATAAATCATTCCCTGCGTATAAGTGCAATAGTCTTTTTAGGCAGTAATAATAATTACTAATTGCAATTCTAACGCACACATGGTTGTTTGCTTATGTCATATGTCAAATACTCCGTTACACTAAATGCTTAATTTTACGCCAAGACATGGTCGACTGTCTCTTTTCCTGCGGACCGCTAAATCTGCTGACAATTTCTTCGCAGCCATGAAGACACAGCTTTCTTGTTCCCAACTTCGCTACTTCATTCCCCACATGTATGGAACAAATGTAATCACACTGCGGTCGCGCACTGTTATTAGTCACAATGGTGCCCTCGTGTACTGCTCTGTGGCCATCGCGCAAAATAAACTTGATTTAAGATTAAACATCGCACGGGCCTCTGTGAGCGCGCAGAGTACTTGGCACTGGTGCTTTAGCAACACATTTTCTTTTGAATTAAAAACTACGATAGTGACAAATACATGTGATTTCTCGTTGCATCGTTTCTCCTCCTATGCTCTTAGGCGTATATCGGAAGGAAACTGAGCCTGTTTTCGCATAAATTGACATCAAATTATAGGTGTTCTTTCGAATGTTTTAATGTAGGATGGCGTTTTGAAATTGAAGAAGCTGTTATTGTGGGGTTATTTACTGCTTAATAATGTTCTGATTTAACGCAGAATTCTCAAAGAAGACCAAATGAAGGCGATTTTGAGATGAGGCAACACCAGTTTCTCCTTGAAGCGGTCTACTTTACACTCTCTAAACGTTAGTCGATTAAGAGGACATCAACTCAAGTTTGATGAGCTTTGAGACTTGCGGTCCGCAGCGGCAACCATAACTACACTGAATTCTTGATGTGCCATATTAATGAGCGCAAATAGAAGGTTCGATGCCCGTTAGCGTGGCAAATATAAAACAATGCAAATTTTTAGGCTGGATTGCAGACAATTAAAGCAATGTCAAGTAGGTGCTTTTACTAAGTTGTTGATCCGGCAACTAACGAACCTACATTGGGAATTAATCTCGTTCTCCTGAATGCGTAGGCATTCAATCTGCTTGCCAACACCCGTAGGACATGATTTGCCCATTATTGCGCAGTTGAGGACTTTAGGTGCTGGCGCTGCATCTTTTTATAAGACACGGCATGAATATTCGAGCACGCAAAAGTGTTGTTCAGTTTCATGTGTGCTGTTGTATGAAGATTTTGATGCTGTGTAAGATGCTTTCACTGGGGTTTATTGGGTTGCTACGTCATGATCCGATTGCAAGTGTAAACTATTTATTAGGACA